>JACXGM010037794.1:0-11155 GCA_016801145.1 Umbra pygmaea
TATAATATTTACTACTTCTACTGTTGTACATTTTCCAGACCACTGCTTAGTACATAGCGTTTAGTATTACTATTACTATTGCCATTATTATTTTAAAACTCTTATATTGTTGTAATTCTTGTTTTTAAGCCCACTGCATAGAATCGCCGTGCCATGTCAAAAATAATTTCTCTGTATGGGATGATGTATGTTATTCGATATACATGATAAATAAACTTGACTTGACTTGACTTGTTTGGATGGTAGTAGCATCAAAGAGGTTTATTGAATATAAGTATCTTGGGATTTGGTTAGATGATAGGCTCTCTTTTAAAACTCATGTCACAAATTTGGTTAAGAAGTTTAAATTTAAGATTGGCTTTTTTATAGAAACAGGGCCTGTTTGTCTTCTGCCAATAAGAAACAAATCGTTCAGGCTACTTTTGTCTGTCTTCAATTTCGGTGATATCATATATATGAATGCTTCCGCTACAACTTTGAAACCTTTAGATGCTATATACCACTGTGCTCTCAGATTTATCAAGGGAGATAGTTATGGAACCCATCATTGCATTTTATACCAACATGTTGGTTGGACCTCCCTCTCTGTGGGGCGTGAGCAACATGCCCTTTTATTTATTTATAAAGCACTTCTTTTGAAATTACCTCCTTATTTATCATCCTTAATTTCCACTAAACACTCAAACGTTAACACTCGGACGTGGATTACTTTGGAAAAACCTGTTGTCACCACTTGTTGGGTATGACTGCTTTCAGTTCCTTGCTCTTAATTTATGGAACAACCTTCAGGTTAACCTTAAATTAAATACTATTTTAATGTAAATGTTCTTTCGTATCCACAGGGCACAGCCTAAAAAGAGTCCTAGGTCTCAGCCTGTTTTCCCTGTATAAATAAAGTTTAAATAAAAAATAAAAATGAATTGTTGATTTTGTAGGTATGTTTTGGATCTTGCTGAAATATACAACCTCTTTTTCAGATTTTGTGTCCTGACTGATTGTTGGACATTGAACTTGTTGATATTAATTTGAATCCTTTTTTCCTTCCACAATATTACCAGCTCCACTGGCTGCCACACCACGCCAAAGCACAATGTAGCCACCCCATGCTTAACAATTGGGAAGATGTTCTTTTCTTGAAATGCTTCACCCTCACCACTATGGCCGTGGCACATTGCTTCAAAACAGTTCTGGCTTGTCAAGATTTTCTTTCACATATTTTACATGCTGAGTGTTACAATATGTTTCCTACTGACAACTCTCTAATGCAGACCATTGTTGTGTAGGGTACACTGTACTGTGAACCTGTGGATTCAGCACCACGGCCAGCTCCGCATTCTAAGGCATCACAAACAATTCAGTAGGATGCGGCGCTGGCCATGGTGCTGAATCCACCTTTTGTGAACAATATTTGAGAGAAATAGGCCTTTTGTGTACATAGAAAAAGTGTTAAACCTTTGAGTTCAAATAGGCCTATGTTTAGATAAAATGTGTGTGCACATGTGCGTGCACGGTAGGTCAGTATGGGTAAGAAAATGTACTCTACTTTCATCCCTGATCACATGTTGCATAAAGGTGACATGTTGCACTCTAATATTTAGAGGTCAGGTCAACTTCTGTTTAAAAAATGATTCATTGTAACATAATTGTTTTTCAAGGGTGGCCAAACTATTTCATACATCTACACATTGTATATTCAAGGTCATATGAGGCCCAAGGAACTCTTAAGTGGTCATCCATGACTTCTTGTTTCGCTGGAGAATATACATGAGCTGGCACACATGCTTAACTCCCTGTTTCATTGATCAACACAGGGAACTCTGGCATTTCCTTGTTCCGTAAAGAAATGCTGAGTCTGATGTAGGACTAATGTCAATCTCTTGGCAACCAGAGCTGTCAAACAATCTCAGGGTGCAGACAATTCTCTCCATAAAAATACAACATTATTTACTGTAATAGAGCTTTTGGCCACAAACACTAAAAGTGTGTTTGGTATTAAAAGAGGGATGGTCATACAGGAAAGAAATAATTCCTTAATATAAAATCTTGGATCTTGGATACAATATGTGATGTTATGGAGCCCAGGGAACCTGGTTAGCATTGAAGACATCATGGACCATGAGATATTTCCCCAAATTCTGTCTGACTGCCAGGAGGTTAAATCTGGGTAGTTCTCAGATTTTCGAGCAGGAATATGATCCAAATCCACACAAAAATATCATACTGATGACAGAAACAAGCTTTTGTCATACCTAGCCCAGTCTCCTAGAACCAGGACCACAGACTGTGAGGATCTGGCAAAAAGATGTATGTGTGATTGGTCTTAGATCCCTTGTTACCGTTTGTTCTCCTACCTACTTAAACACGATCAAATACTCAGTGGTGATAGCTACACAAGAGGAACTAATTAGAAGTACTAGGGACACCATTCAAAATGTATTTTAAATTTTTTGTGTAAAATCAGGCTGATTAAAATGTTTTGTCCATCTTTACCAAGGGGGCCATATTGTGGAGGGCATTGTATATTAGAAATGTGTTGTTTTTGCATGGGCACTCTATCCAGTCCAGATGTACAGAAAGCCTCAGAAGACCACAGTGTTCAGAGTGGTTTTGCTGCCCTTCCTCCAGCACCACAGACCATACCGCACTGTCATCACACTCCTTCCTATTTAGGTTGCCAGGTTGAGTGACAAATGATGCCCTGCTTCAATCTGTCCCTGCTAAAAGAATTAGAAGGGTTGCCATTGCACTCCTAGAATGAGATCTGTGGTCCTTTATCAAATCAGCGGTGTGGTTTCCATCAGCCAATGTGGCAACCCTCTCAGTTGTTATGTCTTTATTATGCCTTTACCACAGTTCCTTTGCCATATTTGTGATAAACCAAATGGAATAAAATCTGTTTTGCCCAATTTAGGCAGTACCATGGTGGAATAAAATGTGGGTGATATTAAATAAAAAAATATGGAAGCCATACAACGTAACATGCTTTTAGGTACCAAAAATATGTGTGATTGTGCAATAGTTTTCAAACAAAGACTGCTTGGATAATTCTTTTTTATCATAACTGATCCAGTAGGCCTTAATAAATTCAACAGTTATTTTATTTGTTTGAATATCAGTACATTTACCCTTTTCTAATAAGAAGTGCAGCAGAAGCATCATGTATATGCTAAAAGTAAAGATTTGAATCACAGAGCTGTTATTTTCATTGACATAAAACATTTCCTTTAAACTTCTGCTAAGAATCCCATGTCTAGTTGTCCAACCAAAGTGTGTGTGTGTTTTTTGTATATACATGCATATCTGTGTGTCTGTGTGTGTTCAATATGGTTGTGTGTGTTCAATATGGTTGTGTGTGTTCTGTGTACTGGGGCCTGAGGCAGAAATGTTTCCATTGTTTTTGAAACAGGCCGGTACAGAACATTTGCTTTCATTAACTATCAAAGGGCCTTCGGCGGTTGCAGAGGGACTCCCCGCCTTTTCTCTTTTTCTTGGAGGACACTCTGAGCCCTTCAATTACAACGGTACGCAACATGGTTGCAACATCCAGACCTTGTAGTGAGGCAGCGTTTGTGTGTCTCTGATGTAATACGCTGGGATGAAAAGGTCAACTGGGATTAATAAGAGCTCTTTTTTTCTGTTTCCATTGTTGTGGTTTTTCAATTCTGTATGAAGTCACGTCCAGAATAAAAAATACACTTTTAGTCAGGTCAAATATCTTGTGTTTTAGAAGACAAATGATTATGCTATTGCTGAGTTAATGATTTTTATGAGTTTTTGGAATGGTCATTGTAATGATGATGGCCTGGAGTCATTTCTTCTTTACGGGTTCCATGATTTACACATTATGTCTGGTAATATATGAAGTTTTAACATACTGCCTATCGACTGTTTGGACTACAGACTGAAGATTTTGTCTTGATACTTTACATCCAAATTCCTTATGTGGCATGACACAGTTTATTTTTAACCTGAATACTGATTTGTACGCTAATCGGTGATTTTTGAGTTCCACATCTTGATTATATTTAATGCTTGCTGCAACAGAGACGGCGGGGGATATTGGGCGGACATCCTTTGACTGAGTACCCCCCCCCCAGTTCCAGCCTTTTTGAAACGGTAATCGAAGAAGATTGCTCGATGCTTTGTACCAAGCATTCTTCCCTGATAAAAAAAGAAGTATTACAAGTTAAGGACGAGTCCGGGAGAGAAGCCAGGAAGGAGAAGGGGGTCTGGCGGAATGCCCAACAAAACTATCCAGAACACACCGCTTTCTCCCAGTCTACAACTGCTACAGACTCACTAAGTCTCCATCAGACAACACCTAACCCCCCTCATGCTTTAAATTAATACAATGCTTTAAGACAGACAATAATAATCTTCTAACTGATATAGTGACAATAACAAACTGATATAGTCCTTTAGGAGGGACAATAAACTGATTTAGTGCTTTAACAGAGACAATAAAAAACTGATATAGTCCTTTAAGAGGGACAATAAACTGATATAGTCCTTTAAGAGGGACAATAAACTGCTATGTTCCTTTAACAGGGACAATAACAAACTGATATAGTCCTTTAAGAGGGACAATAAACTGATTTAGTGCTTTAACAGAGACAATAAAAAACTGATATAGTCCTTTAAGAGGGACAATAAACTGATATAGTCCTTTAAGAGGGACAATAAACTGCTATGTTCCTTTAACAGGGACAATAACAAACTGATATAGTCCTTTAACAGGGACAATAACAAACTGATATAGTCCTTTAACAGGGACAATAACAAACTGATATAGTCCTTTAACAGGGACAATAACAAACTGATTTAGTGCTTTAACAGGGAGAATAACAAACTGATATAGTCCTTTAACAGGGACAATAACAAACTGATATAGTCCTTTAACAGGGACAATAACAAACTGATATATTGCTTTAACAGAAACAATAACAAACTGAATGAGCATGGATTTTCACACACAACCATTTCTAGGGTTTAGAAAGAATGGTGTGAAAAGGGAAAAACATCCAGTATGCGGCAGTCCTGTGGGCGAAAATGCCTTGTTGATGCTAGAGGTCAGAGGAGAATGGGCAGACTGCTTCAAGCTGATAGAAGGGCAACTTTGACTGAAATAACCACTCATTACAACCAAGGTATGCAGCAAATCATTTGTGAAGCCACAACACGCACAACCTTGAGGCGGATGGGCTACAACAGCAGAAGACCCCACCTGGTACCACTCATCTCCACTACAAATAGGAAAAAGCGGCTTCAATTTGCAAGAGCACACAAAAAATTTAACAGTTGAAGACTGGAAAAATGTTGCCTGGTCTGATGAGTCTTGATTTCAGTTGAGACATTCAGATGGTAGAGTCAGAATTTGGCGTAAACAGAATGAGCACATGGATCCATCATGCCTTGTTACCACTGTGCAGGCTGGTGGTGGAGGTGTAATGGTGTGGGGGATGTTTTCTTGGCACACTTTAGGCCCCTTAGTGCCAATTGGGCATCGTTTAAATGCCACGGCCTACCTGAGCATTGTGTCTGACCATGTCCATCCCTTTATGGCCACCATGTACCCATCCTCTGACGGCTAGTTCCAGCAGGATAATGCACCATGTCACAAACCTTGAATCATTTCAAATTGGTTTCTTGAACATGGCAATGAGTTCACTGTACTAAAATGGCCCCCACAGTCACCAGATCTCAACCCAATAGAGAATCTTTGGGATGTGGTGGAACGGGAGCTTCGTGCCCTGGATGTGCATCCCACAAATCTCCATCAACTGCAAGATGCTATCCTATCAATATGGGCCAACATTTCTAAAGAATGCTTTCAGCACCTTGTTGAATCAATGCCACGTAGAATTACGGCAGTTCTGAAGGCGAAAGGGAGTCAAACACAGTATTAGTATGGTGTTCCTAATAATCCTTTAGGTGAATGTAGTCCTTTAACAGGGACAATAACAAACTGATATAGTCCTTTAAGAGGGACAATAAACTGATATAGTCCTTTAACCGGGACAATAACAAACTGATATAGTCCTTTAACAGAGACAATAACAAACTGATATAGTCCTTTCAGAGGGACAATAAACTGATATAGTGCTTTAAAAGAGACAATAACAAACTGATATAGTGCTTTCAGAGGGAGAATAACAAACTGATATAGTGCTTTAAGAGCGAGAATAACAAACTGATATAGTGCTTTCAGAGGGAGAATTATAAACTGATATAGTGCTTTAAGAGGGAGAATAACAAACTGATATAGTGCTTTAAGAGAAACAATAACAAACTGATATAGTGCTTTAACAGAGACAATAACAAACTGATATAGTGCTTTAAGAGGGACAATAACAAACTGATATAGTCCTTTAAGAGGGACAATAACCTGATATAGTGCTTTAAAAGAGACAATAACAAACTGATATAGTGCTTTCAGAGGGAGAATAACAAACTGATATAGTGCTTTAAGAGCGAGAATAACAAACTGATATAGTGCTTTAAGAGGGACAATAACAAACTGATACAGTGCTTTAACAGAGACAATATCAAACTGATAAAGTGTTTTAAGAGGGACAATAACAAACTCATATAGTGCTTTAAGAGGGACAATAACAAACTCATATAGTGCTTTAAGAGGGACAATAACAAACTCATATAATGCTTTAAGAGGGACAATATCAAACTCATATAGTGCTTTAACAGAGACAATAACAAACTGATATAGTGCTTTAAGAGGGACAATAAACTGATATAGTGCTTTAAGAGGGACAATAACAAACTGATATAGTGCTTTAAGAGGGACAATAACAAACTGTGGTGACAGTGTGTTGGGACGGGCCCAGGATCATACTGTTGGAACGTGGTTCTCTCAGAGGGGGAGAATAGAGCCATTGTCTGCTTGGATCCCAACCAACTATCAATGAAGCATAAGGATGGATGGGTGATTACACAAACACACACTATTCAAACACAGGCACATGCAAATACATATCTAACTCTGCTCTATTGAAATGGGCATATCACAATACATGGCCTTTGATAAATCCTAATTGTAGAAATTATAATCATAGTCCTAAATCATCTTAACCCTAACTCTAAACCTTTTTAACTATAACAACAACTTAATATTTATATAAAAAATGTATATAAAAAATATAAAAATAGTCAGATTATTACCAACTACCAACACGTTCTGAACAAGTAATGCATCATTGCATATGTAGCTTTTAGGCAAATAAAGCTTTTAACAACTCTCAGAATGTACTGACATCCATACTGTCTTGTTTTTAGAGTCTCAAACAAACCCTCTTGCTACCTTATTTGGCAACACTTCACATTAAAGTACCCTTAAAGGACACCTTATTGTTAAGTCATAACCATTATTTTAATGGTCAAGAGAGGGTGGGGGTAGAATGTAGGAAGCATTCTACATTCTTGCTTGACGAGTCTTCGTGGGAAAGGTCAACCTTCCTCAGAGGACACTAGTGTAGTCACTAACATATATTGGGGCGTGTCCTGACCTGTTCATACCACTATGTGACCCTTGGAAATGTCTGATTCTGTTTGACCAAGTGATCAGATTATGTACAGCCGTCTGTGGGAGGGAATTTCACTGGTTTTCCCTCAAAATCAGACTTACACACACAGGCTCTCCATCTCCATCTCACACGCACGCACGCACGCACGCACGCACGCACGCACGCACGCACACACACACACACACACACACACACACACACACACACACACACACACACACACATTAACCTAACCCATTACTTTAACTTCATTCCTAACCATGAACCTAAACTTAACACTAATTCTTAAAAACAGTAATGACGTACTGTCAGATGGCTCAGCGGTTAGGGTGTCAGACTAGTAGTCGTAAGGTTGCCGATTTGATTCCCGGCTGTGCCAAATGTCACCCTAAGTTGTTCCCGGGGATGTCCCTGTACTCTGAATAAGACTGTCAGCAAAATGACTTAAATGTAAAATTACAAGAACACACCAGATCTGGCTCAGACACACATGAACCTTCATCTTTGAGAAGGTCATCCATACTAATGGGCTGACACGTCCATCTGCCTCTGTCCAATCAGCTGGACCTCAGAGAGGGAACCTGTTCTGACTGGCATGTTTAATATGGGCTACGTCCTGAATGGCTCCCCATCTGTTATACAGTGCAATACTTCTGACCAGGACCTATAAGAAACTAGTCAAAACAAGTGCACTACATACAGAAAAGGGAGCCTTTTGTGACACAATGCGAGACCCAGCTGCTGCTGGTGTTCTCCCTCCTTTCATCCAGCATTGAAACCAATCTGGCCACGGTGAAATAGATTGAAATAGGCCACATGTCATTTATCGGCAGTCATTGTCTCCACCATTCCCCTGAGCCTAAATCATGGGATGTGGACTGTTTAGCATTTCCCCATTTATACAGTAATGATTTGGGTAGTGGATCATGATCCTAGCTCTGTACCTAAAGGCTTCAGCAGTGGTTAATGAACCGTATAATAGCCTGGAAGGTGTTCAGGTAGCAGAAGGTTCACTACTTTTTGCAGACCACTGTGTAGAAAAACCACACCATTGCTGCCCCTCTAATACCTCCAAAGAATGTTGGCGACTGTAGCTATGGTAACTATGCATTCTGTCCATGGGTTTGTTTGTGTGTGTGCTTGTTTGTCAGTATGTACTCTATGCCTGTGTGTTCATGTGGGTGTGTTTTGTGTGGGTGTGTCTGTCCACCGCTTGTCTCTTGTCTCTCGTAAACGTGTCTGCTTCTGCCCCGCTCCCCCGAACAAGACAGTGTCATTTTAGAACGCAGCACAGCTCATTAAAAAAGGCAGCTGAAGTTTACAGTCTCTGAATGATGCCCGGGGAAACAATCGGGAGGCATAATGTATGCTGAACTTCAAAGACCGCCGGCCCTACTAACTATGTAATTACAAAGCACTAGAGCTTTTAAAGGAAAGCTGCTCCATCACCCACTGATAATGTAAGGCGATTGAAGAGAGAATTAGAGTGATGAGGCAGTGTTTAAAAATCTTGCTGACCTGGCTTGTTTTTTTCTAGTTTTTTTCAGATACAGGATATTTATTGACAAGAACAAACCAACACGATACAACTTTTTTTAAGCTTTTTGACATGGACTGGTAAGAACTCTCCCAGAAAGTCAATCATCTTGAACTGTTTCTTTGTTTCTACTTTTGAGCTAAATCTGATAATGATGTGAACTTTTGAAAGCCCATTGGTCTCATAGTGTATTGTTTGGATAACGTATTCAGTGGTTCAAGGGTTTTGGTTTGTGCGCTCTTGTGTAAATGTGTCCATGTCTGTGTTGTGACCAAAGACCAAAACATTATTTCATTGTTTTTAGAAAGGGGTATCGGTTCACGGTGTGTGAATGCATACATTTGTTCGTGTGTGTATGTGTGAAGAATGTCTTAATATTTTGCAAGCCCTACTTTCATTGGCAACCATAGTGCTCAAACTATTGGTTCACTGAGTTGCAAAACAGGTGAGCACCTTTCCTTGAGCATATTAAAGTGGAATTGAGAGCTTTTTAACAGCATGTAATTGTATACGAATATGTTGAAATAACATGGCACTCAATATTTTCAACAGGAGATTACGTAGATTCATAGGTCATTTTAAAGGGAAACAATGACGAACCTCTATAATTTTTCTATGTTCCTAAAGCTCTTGAAGTAATAATTTCACGGTCTCCCTCATCAGTCAGCCCCCTCACTCAGGGAGACCTGGGTCTATCTAGCGTGAGTTCTATGTCAATAGGTTATATGGGTCTGTGCAGATTAATGTGTTTGATAAAACTTTGTCAAATAACAATAATTTGCATGAAAAACAAATGTTCTTTCACAAAGAAAACCCCAAAATCTGGAATCCCAAATGCTTTTGGTACATAAAATATACATTTTGTATGATAAATGTCACTTGTGGTTTCAAACCTTTTCTGACATCTATGCCGATGGGAAAGATTTCCAAATTACATGCTTCTTCCCAGCCCAGTGCTAGTGAGACAGCACATTCAAGATAAAAAATGCAGTCTTCTAAATTTATACTTCAAAAGTTTCTAAACACAACATACCATCGGTTTATCAATTATGTATCCTTAATCTGATATCCTCCCTGATGGAGAGAATATTAAGCCAGAGCAAAGTGTGAATTTAAAAAAATAAGTTTTCATTCCATTTTTAACAAGTTGAACAGTTGAACGTGCCCTCTTAGCAGACTGAAAGCAGGAAGTAGGGCGTGTGTTGCCTCATCAGCATAAAGGTAAGATAAGAATATTATTATACAAAATGTACCTTTTATGTACCAAAAGCAGTTGGGCTTCACTGTTTTTGGGATTTTCTTTGTGAAAGAACATTTGTTTTTCATGCAAATGACTGTTCTTTCACAAAGTGAATTAATCTGCACAGACCCATAAAACCTATTGACGTACTGTAGCACTCATGCTAGTTAGACACTGCTCTACCTGAGTGAGCCGACTGATGAGGGAGTAATTAAATAATTACTTGAATCGATTTAGGAACATAGACCAATTATAGAATTTGTCATTGTTCTACTTTAACAGTTCATTCTTTCATAGAAAGTTGGGCAATGATGTTGGGGCATTTGTAAAACCTCTGAAACAATGTAAATTGGGTAAGTGGTCGCACATTATGAAAAATAACAGAACTGTAGTAAAAAAAAACAAATACAAACATGTCAGTCTTGAGTACCAGTGCAGAGGCCCTAATACACAAATAGGATATTTGACATCCCATTCACAGACATGTCTACAGTAGCAAAAGTGTGACAAGAATTACAAAAACATTGTTTTATTACACATCAAAAATGTAGTCTGTGACATTTACAATTAACAAAATTAGATTTGATTCAAAATAATTTTTTTAATGTCTCATTTTGGCTTGGATGTGTAATATGCTATTTACATAAAAAGTCGACTTACTGTCATACTTCTATTAGCCATGATATTCCAAGTTTAAGTTGGATAGTTTTGGTGACATTGAGAACAAATACATGACACACATGACACACATGACACACAGGACACACATGACACACATGACACACAGGACACACATGACACACATGACACACATGACACACATGACACACATGACACACA
>JACXGM010037795.1:0-11011 GCA_016801145.1 Umbra pygmaea
TCAGTACGAGGCATCACAGTCACAGTCAGCGTCAGTACGAGGCATCACAATTAGTGTAATTTTTTATAAATAAAAAAACAAACATCCAATTTTTTATAAATCATGGAAATTGTCAGGGGTGCCTAAGCTTTTGGATATGATGGTATATAAGAAATCATTTAAAAAATCTACGAAAAATTCATCCCACCAGGTCAAATGAATGGAAAGTTACATAGTGCATCTTTAACAATGTATTTTATTTTAGGCATGGTGTAAGTGTTTAATCTGAATTTATGTCAGAGTGAGAGCCTGTGTAGCAGTCCTTCCTTCACAAACCTAGATGTTGTCTCTAGGAATTGCTTACAATGGCTAACCGGATGGCCCTTCTACAGAGGTGTAATTTGATCCCGTTTTACCAAGCAAGTCCATTTAGAATGCATTTTAAAATGTATAAAATCAGCCTGCTGTGTCCCACTGCAGGTGGTACCAGCGATGCCACTGTCTCTGGGCAGCAGCGACACAGACCTGCAGAAGAGCATCAGGGCAGCCATGCTGAGGATGAAGAAGGTTTCTTCTGACTCAGATGATGAAGATGAGAAACGGGAGGATAGCGCACCCTCTGCCGAGTGGGACAGCTGAGACGAGCGGTAGCCCACGCACTGACCCAAACACAGACACACTGGACAACCACACTGTCAATCATTTGGTTGTGATTATGCAGATTTAGTTTTTCTTCCAAGCTCAACCCCCAGTGAAGCCATCTAGTTGTGCTCAAAAGTTTGCATACCCCTGGAGAATTACTAATAGATTTACAATTGTTAAAGAAATCACGAGTGAGCAGGCAGAGCAGTGGTTTTTATTTCTCATGGGAGTAATATTCAATATGTAGGTCATGACAGAATGGCACAATCATAAAACAAAACATAGCAACAAATAATGAAATGACCCCTGTTCAAAAGTCTGCATACCCTCAGTTCTCAATACGGTGTATTGCCCCCTTTAGCATCAATGACAGCGTGCAGTTGTTTGTGATAGTTATTTATGAGGTCCCTAATTCTTGCAGGTGGTATAGCTGCCCATTTGTCTTGAGAAAAAGGCCTCCAGGTCATGCAAAGTCTTTGGTCGTCTTGCATGAACCGCATGTTAGAGATCTCCTCTGTGAGTGAGTGGCTCAATTATATTAAGGTCCAGAGGCTGTGATGGCCACTTCAGAACCTTCAACTTTTTCTTCTGTAACCACTGGAGGCTCAACTTGCCCATGTGTTTAGGGTCATTGTTGTGCTGGAAAGTCCAAGAGCGTCCCATGCAAAGCTTTCATGCAGAAGAATGCTAATTGTCTGGCAGTATTGTCAGATAACATGCTTTATTCATCTTGCAATCAATTTTCACAAGGTTCCTCATACCTTTAGAGCTCACACATCACCAAAACATCAGTGAGCCACCACCATGCTTCACAGTGGGGATGGTGTTCTTTTCACTATAGGCCTTGTTGAAACCTCTCCAAACATATCGCTTATGTTTGTGAACCTAAAGCTCTATTTTGGTCTCGTCACTCCAAATTACAGTGTGCCAGAAGCTGTGAGGCATTTCAAGGTGTTGTCGGGCATAGCTTTTTGTGGCACTGGCCAAAATTCTTAATAAGTGATTGAACAGTACTGACGGGCATTTGCAAGGCTTTGGATATCTTTTTATATCCTTTTCCAACTTTATGCAGTTCCAGTAACTTATTACACAGGTCTTTTGACAGTTCTTTTCTGCTCCCCATGGCTCAGTATCTAGCCTGCTCAGTGCATCCACGTGAGAGTTAATAAAGTAATTTACTTTTTATACACAGACACTAATTACAATTTAAAATGCCACAGGTGTGGGAAATTAACCTTTAATTGCCATTTTAACCTTGTGTGTCAGCTTGTGTGTCTGTAACAAGGCCAAGCATTCAAGGGTATGTAAACTTTTGATCAGGGCCATTTGAGTGATTTCTGTTATCAATATGGTTTACAAAGGAGCCAAACAACTGTGTGATAATTACTGGCTTCATATGATCACTATCCTTAAATAATAGTCATTGTTTTCATAAACAGTCATATTGTCAAAATCAATGCCAAAATCTCACAATTTCTGCCAGGATATGCAAACTTTTGAACACAACTGCATGACTCTGCGAGCTAGAGGATTGTGGGTAAACACCTATAACCTGGAATCAGTTTCTCTGGAGAGAGCATGTGAAAGAGCCAATTAGAGAGCAAGAACGAGTGACAGCCAATCACACCTGTTTGTTTATTTGTAGTTCTATTACATTACATACTGTACATCTTTGTCCGTATATATAATTGTATATTTACCTGTGCTGAATGTTTTGTATGTCTGTTTATTGTTAATCTAAAACATTGTGACTAGTAGATACCCTGCATAACAGCAATGATAAAAGGATAGAAGGTGAATTCTTACATTTTTTAGGGTTTGTCTTTATCATTTTTTAACAGAAAACAATATGCTAATCTGACAACTCCAGACATTGCTGTGAAATTGAAGTGTGTTTAGGTGTCCTTCCGTGTCGTATCAAGCACCATAATGATGATACATCCCAATTTAAAGAGGCAGTCTGTGATTGCTTTGAACATTTGGGTATTTCTTTCACTACATTGGATGAAAGATGGGTTACAGCTATGATTTTGAAAACATGAATGGTCACTTCATAACCGATCTATTCACCAGGGGCTGGAGTCTTGTGTGTTACTGTTTCATATGCAGATTGCCTCTCTACAGTATGTATTCTCCAATTTATAATTTATCACTTACCCTCATGATCTACCAGTGGTTCTCAAACCTCTCCTGGGGTCCCCTGGCCGTTACCTACATGGAACATGTATTCTAAAGCTGGCTCTGCTGAATCAACTTTTCAACTAACTCGGAAGCCCTTCGCTGCTTGATTCAGGTGAACTCGTTCAAGGCTTAATTTCATATGGGGGCCGGGGGACAGCGGGAGAGGTTTGAGAACCACTGAACAAACCAGAGAATAGGATTCAAAACAGCTACAGGGATAACTTCCCCTGATTGTCTGATTAGGTTCTGTGTATGTTTTGAGGTGTAATGCTTTTACAGAATATTGCACTTGAATTGACTGCTCTATACGACGGAGGTTCCAGGCAGCCTGCAATGCAGCCACATTTCACAAGTCATCTGAATATGTAAGATTTGGTGCGTGACTGCAATGTAGGTGTTCTGGAACATGGCCAGGAGCAATGTAGCACACTGGTTTTATATTTTCTGCTGCATTGAACACAGTTTCCATTTGACAGTTTTAAGTGAGAACATTCTGAATCTATGCTGACGTGCCTTGGAGACTGTAACCCAATTCGATTCATTCAGCAATAAACTGTTGTTGAATGAACTTGTCTCTTCGTCTACTGATCCCAATGTTCAATAACTGACCTACATCGGTAGGTTTATGTGTATGTTCACAAGTGTCATGCGGGTGAACTCTCAGGTGACCTGAATGACGTGACGTGCGTTAACACACGAACACACACGGACGCACTCCCTTGGAGAGGAAGACACCCACAGGTGTCGGGCAAACCCGAATAAGAGGGAGCTTCAGTAACATCAATGAGATTTCCCGTCTGGAGTCGTTACTATGGCAACCTCATGTCTCAGTGGTGGCCAGCCCATGGTGCCGTCTCCGAGCACAACACACACACTCAAGAACACACATTTTTGTTTTACCAACTCACCCACTACCACCCATCACACAATGAGAAAGAAGAGTGGTGAGAGAGAGAACGGGAAGGAGAGAGACAGAACGAGAACAAAATAAGCAGTGGGAGGCAGAGCTGTGGAGAAAGGGAGCTAGAGGGATGAGTGACAGACCAGGAAAATACAGAAAACTGAAGAGAGAAACACCATGCTTTGGTTATATGCGCTGAAATGTCCCACCAATAAAAGACTGACATTGACAGACGGAGGGAGGCTATGTTTGAAACCCTGGCAGCAAAAGCAGAGGTCAGGGGTCAAAGAGATTTTGATTTGATTTGATTTATGTTATTTCTTATCAATACACATTCATTAACAGGGATGTAAACACAACTGTATTCCCCTGTACTGTTTAAATTCAGTTAGTAAACAAGTGACAGCTGAATTAATCCTCCCAATAGGCCAATAAAAACTACTGTACAGGTTACAATGTATTTCACGTTACCTCTGACTACCACATAAACTGACCATTGGATGAACCCTTTCAGTTGACCTTAAGATGACCTCTTAATCTACCTGTCTAATGTCACCATACTTTCTGGTACTCGTTAAAACAGGGTTGTTCCTAGGGTGAGTTTAAACACCGTTCAGGACCATGGAGAACAACAGCAGAATATTTTGGGCCGATGACATATTTTGGTTTAGGGGTCAAAGCTCCCATCTCCACACCAGACATGCCCCCTGACAACGGACGGTTTGAACCCTGGCCCGGCCCACTGTCGATCCTCTCCATCTTGGTATTCACCTGCCTACCTGTCCTCTGCTTCCTACAGATCTCATTGAAAGGTAGTTGTGGCATACCCAGAGTGCTTGAATAGCTTTCAAGGGCTATGCAAATGTTCAACTTTGAGTTCAATTGTGTTTGTTGGCTGAGAAATGCACTCTCCTCCAGCGCATATGAACTATATTTTTCCTGGTGGACTGAACTGTGTTCAACAGCAAAACAGTTCTCAAAGATGTTCATCAGAAGACCCCTTCCTAACTTAGACTCTCCCCACCTGAAGTGGAGATGTTCCAATCAGGAAAAACCCTAATTGCCCTAATCACAAAATGTACATTTTAAATTAAGAGTTGCCATTTGACAGTCTTCACACAAAAGGTGAATAAGTAAAAAAATTAAACAAATTTTCAATGCCGACCGGACAGCTGATCTACACGTTGCCAAGACAACACAAGATGTTTGATTTACCTTAACACAAGACTTGTTGAATTGTTTGAGGCAACAAAAGGTAATGTGATGTAAACAAACATTATTTTTTATGAAAAGATAATTTCTCAAAGTTAATGAACTGTGTCTGAGTGACAGCTACGGCGTGTGTGTGTGTTAATAGAAAGAAGACAGTGGATCATTTCCACACAGTCACTTTACAACGAGAGTTAAATCAATACACAGTGTGAGTGGGATCATGTTGCCTTGGCAACCTCTGATTCCACCACAGCAGCCGTTTCCACAGCAAGAAGATGTGGGAAAGTTGCTAGGGGCCGCATACCATAATATCCATCAACATCTCTTGTCATCTGGCCATCACTTTATAAAGAATGCAACCCCCGGTGAACGGTGGTCTTCAAACCTCTCCGTCTTCAATCCCTCATACAAAACCTCTGTTCCCCCACACAGAGCTCCCATTCTGACAGTCACATTCTGTTTAAAGGACCTAGAAGCTTGTTCTTCCCGTGGTCCCTCAGGAAAGCTTTGTTTCAGTTCCAAGCTTTAGGGGCTTGGACAGTTTCACAGTTGTAGCTCTTATGTAAACTAATTGCCTGACTGTTGCATGTATTGTCTGAAATGCTTTTGCATGACTTTTTCCTTCTTGATTTGCTTTGTCTTGGCATGCTTTACTCCTCATAATGTTGTCTGCCATTATTAATGTTTGGACCATGTTGTGTCATTGTCTGCTGTTATTCATGCTTGGAGCATGTTTACATTTTAAACATTTATCAGACGCTCTTATCCACAGCAATTTGTAGTATGTACAGGGACATTCCCCCTGGAGCAACTTAGGGTAAAGTGCCTTGCCCAAGGTCACAACCTCATTTGGCAGTCGGGATTCGAACAGTCAGCCTTACGACCACAATTCTGACTCCTTAAATAATGAGCCATCTGATGCCCATGTTGTGTTGATGTCTGATGTTATTAATGTTTGGACACCTGTAAGTTCAAACATTGAAGTGTAGGTGGTGAGCGTAATCATCCTGTAGATGAGCTAACTAAAGGCTTCCATGTTGGATGAGCAGAGCGAAAAGAATCGGTGGCTCAACGACATGGTGTTGGATGAACCATGTGCACGACCCTCACCAACCCGCATCTGTCCAAGGGGTTGCAGAGCTGCCGACAAGGCAGTCAATAGGAATTGGACAAGACCAATAGGTAGGGGATTTTTTTTGGGGGGGAATCACCACAAAAAAGAATGTGTGCTAAATGACTAAAAGGTACTTTCTGCTGTCAGGTGTGTTCTTTATATACAGCTGTCTGTCTTCCTACACTCAGTTGGAAACCCTGACCCCAATTAGGCTCTCTCTGGCCAGCCTCTGATGTTGTAAAAATGATTTCTTAACAGACCAGCCTGGTCAAATGTAAGTAACTACACTAATTAACCTGTTTCTGGTGTGACAGGCCAGAAAGCACAAAGATTTTCTGAACTTGAACACTGTTGACAGATTAATAACAAATGTAGGCAAACCGAATCTGCTAACTGGCAAATGTAAAATGTCTGGAATGAGGAGAGAACTAAAAGTACATCAGTATTTAAAGATGTTCTGAAGCATTCCTTGTAGCACAGAATTAATTTTTGTCTTAAATCTAGACCAGCTTTTGTGGTACATCATAAATTTACCATGGCAAGGAGCTGTGTCCAGGCCCTCCACAACACGTCTAGCCAAAGAAACATAAATTAGCCCTGGTAGATAGATTCAATACAACCATCCCGACCCATGCCTTATTGCTTATGTATACCCTTGACTCCCAAACAGCATGCGTTCACAGAGCAACAGTACCAGCAACATGGCTGCATTCAATTAACATGTCACCTGAACACCATGGGCTACAGATGCGATTTCCCAGCAGTTTCTTCAAGAGCTACTGGGTGTGCAAGCTTTTGTTCTAGACAAGCAATAGCCCGATATGACCAATTTAAGAAACCTTGAACTACGAGAGCTGGTTAGATTTGCACAACTGGTTTAATTGTGTTATCTTGCCACAACATAGCTTCACTGTTGGTGCCAAACTAACCATGACAAATAGTTTAGAACATTTCTGTAAAAGAAGTTGTAATAGAATGGTTCTGTAGCTAGACTAGCCTTACAACACAATGAGCACTCAGTGTAGATACAATACATTTTAGCAGTGTGTTGGTGATGTTTATGAAAGAAAAAGAAAACGCCACATATTTGTAATTAAACTATATTTTAACAATTGTCAATTCTATATGGTACAATATTAAACAGGAGTCAAAAAAGTAGAGGAGTCATTTGATAAAGGAAGAAGGATGTTATATTGTTCTTATTCAAAAGTCCTAATCGGAAGAAGTCTGTATTCAGAGAGTATGTAATAGTTACACAGGGGAAAAGCTGTATGTAGTTCTTCAACAGACACACTCCCATCTCCAAAACATTTCTCAAACAGTGATAGAAATATATACACTATATAGTGTTTGTCACAGACATCCCACATAAATTGTCTCTTGATTTCTTCAGTGAAAGTAGTACAATATTCAAAAAGCAGCATGGCTGCATTCTGAAAAAGTTGACTTCATCACATTTTTATAAAATGAAGAAACTGTTATTATATTCATCACACCATGTCCGCTCCCAAAATATTATAAAAATTCTGAGCCAAGAAAAATTGGTACATATATATATATATAATATCTGTAGAGAAACACCCAGACGTTAAGGTAATGTTGTTCCTATATATTTATAAAGAAACAGAGAATGACTGTAACTTCAATAGGCACCAACAAAGAAATTCTGCAAAAAAAACAAAAACAAATAGAAAATAAAGAAATCTCTGTTTTCTTTTTAGAAGGCCCATACACTATGATCAGAAGGTTTTGATGTAATCTTTCACATAGTTCAAGCTCATAGGTTACCCAGCTAACAGCAACAAGAATGTCTTAAGTTTCCCTAAAACACAGGCACCAACCATACTACCAAATGAACAACGTAATGAGGGAAGCACATACCCTACACAAAGAATCAATTTTAAAGACATACTTCATACTTTTCTTCTACAAAACTGACAAAAAGATATATCCGAAGTATCATACATGCACAATCCTCATTGAACACTGCACTTGTTACAAATGTGTTGTCTAGCATAGCATTGGGTTTCTCAGTGTCTGCGGAGGATAAAGACCTGTTAGTTTCGCTTTAGTCACATTTCTAAGGAGGCTCACTGTCGACGCTCATGCACATTACAATCCAGCACATTGACTTTGGATTCAAAGCACCTGTGAAACCCTTTTCAATCCTTTAAACGTATGCGGTTTTTGAACGTCTCACCTTTAAAATGTCCTTCATAAATTATTTTCCTTTTTGTGGCTCATTAACAACATCCAGTGGACAAAAAAACTGTAACTACCTTTTCAAACAATATTTTCTCACCTTTTGTCTCTTCTTTTTTCCCAGAAAATATATTTTTGTCCTGTTGTTGTTGACAACGACACTACTGTATAATTCCATAAGGATTTTTAATATAAATATTTAGTGTGTTGCTATGGTCGGGGTATTCATCCATCTGGTTTTGGCCGGTTCTACTGAGGCACTTGCTGACACCGCAGGGTGTCATGTACGTATGTGTACGTGTCGTATATTTGTTGAGCATGTGTCAGTATGTATAGTTATTGTGTGCATGTCATCATATATAGTGTACATATCATGTGTGTGCATTTTAACTAACGAGTAACAAACTGTCTTCAAACACACCTGAGATCAACATGAAGCAATAATATTATGGAGTCTTAAAAATCTATTTCCCTAATTTCAAGAGGCCAGCAGGATAACGTGTGATTATTACTTAACTGTTGCTGTTACGCATGTGTTTTTTTATACGTGTAGCTAGCCCTTTTCATCCCCTCCCTTCTCCGTCTTAGTTCAGATTGTCAGTATGGAACATTGTCCGCCTGTTAAAATGATACTACCCTCCACCTGTGTAAACCCCCCCCACTGTGTAGTGTGTTTATAGCTGATTGTTTCTGCATTTCATCCACTTAGAGGAAGAGGATGACACCATGTCTGGCCCTTCAGGTGTCTGTAAATCCTCCGTCTCTAACTGGTCACCCCCTTCGTCTCTCCTACCCCCCCATCTCAGTTTTCCACCCCCAGCCTGGAGAGGCCCTGTCTGAACTCATGCAGCTCGTCGATCTTCCCATCCAGCACATCCATGCACTTCTTCAGTTCCTCCTTCATGTTGCCCTGCTTCGACCGGCTGTCTTCAACATCGGTCTGGAGACAATCTATCCTTTCCTCCAGGGCTTTGTTCTTCACCTGGGCAGCCTGATGATATTAGAGATACAACTGGAGTTAGATTACTGGCCGAGCAATAATGATAATGACACCGTTCACCTCAGCAGAGAGAGGAAACAAGAATATGTTAGCTGCTGATCCGGCAGGTCGGGAAAGAGAATATGATGTTAGATTGCTGCACTGATATAATAATTCATAACGATATTTGAAATTAGTTTAGCCTCCAGAGCATTCAGAGATGGAAAAGTTAGATTACTACCTAGAATGAGACAATCCTGACTAAAGAGACAATATGGAACTAAAATCCTATTCAAAGAAACAATATACGAGAATCCTTTCTAAAAAGATATGGAACTAGTATCCTTTTCGAAGAGAAAGTAATGGAACTAGAATCCTGTTTAACAAGACAATATGGAACTAAAGAAACCTGTTTTTAAGAAACAATATGGAATTAGAATTCTGTCTAAAGAGACAATATGAAACTAGAATCCAAATTAAAGAAACAATTAGGAACTAGAATCATGATTAAAGAGAATATTGATTAGACAATACATTGAGCAAGAGCTAATATGGAGCATTATATAATGATATATTCATGGAATGACAGGCTGAAAACCAGCAGTTGTCCAGGGAAATATTTTTAACCACAGAAGTTGGTGAAGTGACAGTTACTGTCTGTGGCCAGGGTCTAAATCTGATATAGACACACAAGTGTACATCTCCCACTGACACAAATACCTGATTTATGCTTTTCATCCCATCAGTCTCAAGATAGGACTCCGTCCTAAAAAAAGCCCTTATATGGGGGATTTGGTGACCCTAAAACCTTGAATAAAATGTATGGATTTTAACAAATGTTCATCAAAAGACATGCCTAGCAGTATTATAAGGCCTTTTAAAAAGAATCCTAAAGCCTAGAGTCGAAGAGCACATCAGGCTGATGCCAGTATGGGGGGGGGGGGGAGAGGGCTAAAATGAGAGGTCTAAAGTGGTACCCACTGGTATTTCTCAGCTATGTGCTGAAACTTGATCACTGTGTGGGTGACTTGCTTTAAATAGAGAGAACTCAGGACCACGGGCATAGAGCTAAGGAAACTAGAACATCACCCCTTCAGACTATTGCTACTGTTTGGCACAGAGCTACAGTAAATAGAATAGGCATACCCCCTTTCATACTAGTGCTACTGCCTTGCATGGATCTAATAGACATATCCCCGTGACATGGAGCTTTAGTGTGACATAGTGAATCCAATATGGTGGAAATGCTAATGAGTTATGGATGGCAATAATGGTTTTTGTCGCTGCATGTATCTGATAGAAAACAAAGCTGTATTCCCCAGGGTTCAGTGTTGTTCCGAGGAGTTATGTCTGTCCACTCGCCCCCCCCCCCCCCCCCCCCCCCCACCCCATTAGGGAGAACTGTTATGAACAGAAATGCCAGTTCTATTGATCCGACGCCAAATAGCTGGCTGAGAGGTCGTCTGGTCCATCGTGTCCAGAGGGTGAGGAGCATTCCGTGCTATGCCATTGTTACTGTAAATCCCCTCCTGACCCCCTCCAGCTAGGTGATGAAGTTAAAGCATTGGAGGCATTTTTGGTTTTATTCCACACCCATCAGTCTAAAAGGGAGTACACAGCAAGCGTGACAGCTTGGCTGAAGCAATCAAGCTGTGAATCAGTCAGACAACACAGGAAGAAGATAATCACTACTTTATTACACCTATAGGTTTACTCCTCTTATAGCTTTATTACACCTATAGGTTTACTCCTCTTATAGCTTTATTACACCTATAGGTTTACTCCTCTTATAGCTTTATTA
>JACXGM010037796.1:0-11004 GCA_016801145.1 Umbra pygmaea
CAATGTCTGGTTTCTGCTGGATCTACAACTGCAGTCAATGAACACAAGGTGGTGCCAAAACAACACACTTTGTGTTTAAAGCTTGAACAGCCAAAATACTCAGTAGTATGTTCCTGCACAACCGGAGGCTGCGGATTTAGGACCCCAGTTGTAGGACCGCAGTTTCAGGACCCTAATTTTATGTGTTGACGCTTGAAACTTACACATTAATAACCGTCCCGTCTATAGACTTTTACTAATTTAGAGGTTTTTGTTGATTTAAATAAATGTTATAGACAGTGGAATGTTAGACAGTGAAATTATGTCCACTACAGATAAAAATATACAGATATTCAGTTGGGCTTCACTCTTCACTCAGTAGCATGTAAATGTAACCGAGTAATTTTTGGGTTCATAGTTAGTATGATTATATGGAAATGAAACACGGACACAATCTGGAATCACCACTTGTATTCACTCCTCCGAACTCAACTAGCCCGCCCGTTCATAACATAACCCTTACGTAAGTCTCACACCTACGGCAACCCCCAGTGGACAAACCACGCATTACAGTGGAGCATTCAAAAGTCTGTCACATAAATATATTTTATATGGGCTTAACAGCAAGGTTTTAGAGTGGTTAAGGTTAGGGTAACATTTATGGATGTAATAATATAAAGTAAAAATCGCCTGTCTGTATCACGCTGCAATCTAGACACAGAAAACTAGGGTCCTGAAACTGTGGTCCTAGAACTGGGGTCCTAAAACTGCAGCCTCCGGTTGTGCAGGAATACCCTTCTCAAAATACTAGTGATGGGCATTTGAGGCTTCAGAAAGCCAGATCAAGCTGTCAACAAAAATCTCAGACTTTAGTTTGCAAAATAAAAGCTGTCACTGATATTTGACACATTGCAATGCATTTCAAAAATTATTTTAACTGCTGCCAGCACAATTTATTGCTGCTAGAAGAAAATAAATGAAGTTTTGAATGTCCATCATTAAATTTTTTAAATGCATTGCAATGTGTCAAATATCAGTGATGGCTTTTATTTTGCAAACTAAATTAAGCATTTGTGTTGACAGCTTGATCCTGCTGCTTGAAGAACAGTAATAAAGCCTTGAATGCCCATCACTACAAAATACACTACGACTACAGTAACGCACTCTCTGTGAAACACACAAGCTAGCACACTCACACTCATAAATACAGTCAAACTTACCTCCACACTGGGAGACGTTCTTGGCCCCAGCGATGCCCTGTCCCTCTGTGCTGGGGCAGGGTTCGCAGGAAAGCTGGCCCACTGTGTCTTGGTATGTACCAGGTGGACACTGGACACACTGCTCATGTTCTCCACTGTAATATGTCCCCACAACACAACTCACTGTGGAAGAGAGATACACACAGATATAGATATAGACACATATTGAGGATTTTATTGCATGGAATACTACACATACACTTAGTCAAAGATGGATAGGTCAGGTATAACCTACACAATGCGCAATAACTGCTAGATACATAAGAGTTTTCAACAAATGACTTCATATCGCAGGATACCTCGTACTGAACGCTCACCGCACTTTCCGTCCCGTAGGACCTGTCCGGTGCTGCACTGCTCAACTTGCAGGGCAGGCTTCTGGGCCACCTCATATTCAGTACCAGAGAATTGGATGTAGAACTGCTGTTTGTTGATCGACTTCCTCAAGGTACGCATGGCATTCTGTAACCTCTGCTTCATGCGCTCCCTCAGACAATCTACATTACATGAGTCTGTGGAGAGTGTGGCAGAGTATACAATTGTACATACTTAATTGGAATCATCAAGAAATATTCATGATTTTGACAGAAATTGATACCTTCATTCACCAAGGTGAGTAGCATTAAAGGGGAACAATAACGAAATTCTATAATTTGTCTATGTTCCTAAATCGTTTGAAGTAATTATTAATGACTGTCTTTCTCATCAGGTAGCTCTCTCACGCAGAGAGAGCAGGGTCGAGCTAGCACCAATGTTACGGCATAAGGTTAATATGGCTTTAACTTATTGATTAACTTTAATTTTGTATGATAAAAGTCAGTTGTGTGGTTTTAAACAAACCTATTCTAACATCTATTACAATGAGGAGGAAAAGCCAGATTGCTTGCGTCTTCCCAGCTACAGCGCTGGTGAGAGGGCACGCTCATTTTGTCAATAAATGCAGTCTTCTTTTAAATTCATACATCAATAAACAACATAAAATTACTGTATCAATGACATATTATTAATCTGATATACTCCCTGATTGAGAATCTACTAATGACAGAGCAAAGTGTTAAGTTAGAAAAATAAGTATTTTGTTTTTTCACAATTTGAATCGCAAGAGACTGATACTGTATAAGAAAAAAGGTCTGCGACGCCTTGCTTGCTTTGGATTTGAGGAAATCTACAGGGGCTGATAATTTGGAGCCAAGTCTGCTAAAATGTGCAGCTTTCTATATAGCTAGCCCCAGTGCTTGAAGTGGGGAAAAAAGGTGCCGGGACTCTCTTGCATTGGCAAATCGTTATGACATTCATACAGTGAAAAACAAAACTTGGAGATATTGCTGGTACAACAACCATTTAAGTTATTTATAACAACATAAATGTATTTACTTAAAGAAGTCATGTGTGTGTGTGTGTGTGTGTCTTGACCAACAGTCAGGCCATGCATGTGTTTCGTTACTCATGTTATTGTTGACATCGGTGTCATTGACTAAGGTAACGTTAAGGTTGGTAGCTGCAGACTCCTCATTAATGCTAGCAGTTACGCTCACATCAACCTTCAAGGTCTAAGTGGTTTTAGGTCCACCTGGCACAAAGTTTACATTTTGGCCTCTGGAAAGGTCAAACTTTGACCTATAGTTAAGTGCCTTATGGTTTTGAACTCAGCAGACCTGTGGCTACAACATGGATTAATTAAATCCAGCATCCTGGGTCATTGAATTTTATGTTTTATTAAATATTTATCCCAAAAAAAGAACATATGTATATTTTGTTGTTTTTTATGTGTAAAACCATGTAAACCATGACAAATAAGGCTTTTTAATGCATATTGTCAAGCCCCCAGGGCTACTGGACAGGTGGGCAAAGTTTGAAGGCCACACAAACAAGTCAACATCAAAATGCTGCACCTTTTTTTATACGTTTTTGAAATCCCAGCTATTTTTTACCTCCTGTCTGAAACGATTTTAGTAAAAAAGATGTCTATAAAACATGACCGACTTTGAGGCGTCATAGCTCCGGCTTAAACCACAGGGATGAGCCACCACTCATTATTTTTGTCTGATCTTCCTCTTTTCAACGAAAAAGAAAGCATGTACGGTTCGCGCTTGACAGTCTAGAACATTGGGAGACTGTGAAGCGTTTTTATTAACCTTAGTTTGGATCTCATGGAACGTACCCAATGTTTCTGGTTGGACTTGGACCTCTGTGGACGTGTCTGGCTCTGGCACATGCATTCTGCCCTCTGGGTAGTGTAGTTTATGTAACGTTAGGATCATTACCAATCTCACCGACACTGAGGCTTTCTCTGTCAGTGGTTGCGTACCGGCTACATGCGAGCAGTGGCGGGCCGTGCATTTTACACCTAGGCCTTCAATATCTTCCCAAAATGAAAACGCATTATAATAACCTCACAATGACATTCTAGGGCTATAGGTTATTGTCATTCGGCATATAATGCACCCCATATTCATAGTGAAGATAAGTTTATTCCACGCGATAAAGGTTATTTAACATGAGGCTCAACACCTATGAGACTTACAATACACTAATTGACCCGACATGACTGAAACCATAAGAATGTAACACTACGCATTATTAAACGCACATCGAGGTTTACCACACACACTCAAAGGCACAGCCCACTAAGACCCCTGAATCTGAACCACAGACCTTTTATATATGATCTGCACATGCTTCACACCAGTAGTGATCTAAAACAAGCAGTAATAGTTAACAAGTATTAACAGGCCTGGCGCCAGGATGAAGTGTTTCTGTTTATCTCCCCCTGCATGAATACAAATACAGTACATGCACTAAGCCCCGTTAAGAACCTTTAAGGCTAGGGATGGGCCGATACCACTTTTTATGGAACCAGTACAAGTACAGAGTATTTCATTTTGGGTACTTGCTGATACGAATACCGATAGGAGTTTTAAGAACTATGGCAAATGTCACATTTATCAAGCTAAAATCTGCTATTTCTTAGATGTTGATCAGCCAATTCAAATATAGAAAAGTAAATATTCCTACATATCCAGAAGAACATCATTTACATTGCAGGTCAATAATGTGTAATATTTATTAGATGTCAATGGTTTACGTCTCCTTCCCTAATTAAGTGAGAGAAACACATTTGTAAACGCGAACGCAATAGACGTTTGTGTTCGAATTTGCCCTAACTAAGCATTGCAGAAGTTTTGTGTAAGATGAGAATGTCTGTTTGAAGTGACTTTTTCCAAAACAGGGATAATTACCTAATCCTATTATTCTGTTAAGGTATTTTATTGTTTTATTATAATCGGTACACAATTAGCTGTACTATCAATGTAATCTATTGAACAAAATATAAATAGGCTACATCGTATTTCTTTTAAGTTATATTTCTTAACGTTAGTATGTCAGAACTCAGAAATACCACTATTTTGTTCACCCAGAAGTTTTGCAAACTACCGACATTTGTCTTTCCTTGCTGAAAGGTGGCTTTCAGAGGCTAGGTCCGGGGCGTTGCTCATAACGTTTTCTACAGTTACAGTTTGCACCAAACTGCATCCTTCATTTTTTCCTGTACTTAAATGTACTGGTATCGGTATCGGCCCATCCCTAGTTAAGGCCCTGCTAGTAAAAATATATAAAAATCCATCAAACTCACCGAAGCTGCTCATTATTTGAAAACGAAGTCCTTTCTCTTTTAAAAAGACTTCTATGACGCGGTTGTACAGCACATCTTTTTAAGTTCCAATAAAAGACCTTGCCCAGTGCTGAGAGTCAATCCTGCCCAGTCCTATATTCGCCACCAAAGCAACTTCTTCACCTTCATCTGCCATTCTGCTAAAAGTAAAAAATCAAAAAATGTAAAGTTTAAAGAAATCGGAGAAGGGAGAGCTAAGCTGGGAGAGCTAAGCTAGTTGTTGCTCGGATGGCAAACTTTTTTTACTTTTTTTGCAGAACTTTATTGAACTGCCCCTCCTATCAGCAACAGAAACGATGCTGACATAAGGCTAGGCCTGCAGAAACGCTTTACTTGGTCAAAGAACATTTTCAACATGGTAAAGTTGAAATCTGATTGGTTAAAAATATGACGATCAACAACATGGTTCTGATGGGCTTCAACAGCAGACGGTATTCACTTGGAATTCTGAAGGCCCTAGTCTACCCGGAGACAACACAGATCAAAAAATCTTATTGGATAAAAGCTTTCATTTATATGAGCTGCGCTCAAAAAAAGGCAACTGAAAAGAATGTACTGTAGCAATGAAATCACCATACAGACTAATTTAAATGAACTTTGTAAAATATATATAGTGTTAATGAAAGAATATATTAAGGAAGTACAAAAATACATTTCTGATTCTGATTATCTTTGGGCCTGCAGAGAAGGCCTTGCAGGCCCTGACAACCCACCACTGCATGCGAGAGGCAGCGGTACGCAAGAAAAAGTGCAGGTACACTTAAGAGTAAAATGTAGAAGCGCGGGTACTGTGAACTGGTGAGTACCACCCCACTTCAAGCACTTGCTGGTGCAGTAACACATATCTTAAATTTGACCTTGTCATTAGGAATGATTCCTAAAGTATGGTAATCTTAGTATGTGTTGCCTCTGCATAAAGAGTGACGATTGTGCTGATAACTACAGACCTATTTCAAGGCTTTCCTGTTTAGCTACACTGATGGGCAGTAGCATCGCTACAAGTAGCGCTGTTACTAGTACAATTACATTTTTCAGTAGCGTGGTTGTAGCGTCACTGTTTTCTGAATCAAATAGTTTTACAGTAGTGAAGCTATTTTATTGATCAAGTAGTGCGGTAGCATCCACCCAAGCTACAATTTCACGAGTATTTCTGAAGCTCAACTGTGAAATACAACTGCTAAGGATGTTAAAGATCAGTAAGTCACTCTCGCCACTGGCATTCACAGCCTATGTGTAGCCGAATAGTGATTTGCGAATCCTGAACGATTCTTTTTTTTTTTAAAGAGTCTTTTCAGTGAAATTGGTGTACTGAATAATTGCTCTAAAAGATTTGTTCATGTGAATCACTTTTGCGCAAGTCAAAATCACACAGATTTAGCAGGTGAAGTCGCGCAGAGTGTCGTCTAGAGTTGCTTTCAACTCCTCCCACCTTCTCCCGTTCGTTGTTTGTGGACATTCATTTTTCCCAGTCCAAGAGCCTAAATAATCTCTGTGCAATATTCAGAAACAGTCCTGCTCGCAGCAGAGAGTGAGGAAGATATTCTAAACCCGGACTTGGTGAGCACAATATATTCAGCAAGAAGTTTGTATGACATTTCAGGGACATTGCCACACACCAAAATGCCAAGCCACTATGTTAACTTTGGCCCAGGCCACTACAGTCAGTTAGAATTAGTGATTTAAATGTATTGTGATGTTTTGTTTATACATCGTTTGCTAATTCAAAAAGTTAATTATTAGCAAATAAGGTTATTTGTGTTACTAGGTGATGTAAGATTATGTAGAGTTGAGTTGGATATTCTATAGTACAGATAGACTTTCTATTTTGAATGGAATTGTGTTGTACATACTAATTAAAGCACTTAAATTATGTTTAAAATTAGTTTTACAAAATACTTCACTCATCAGATTGTGCTACTTTCCCCTGTTCTTAATGACACATAAAACCTACTAACCAAATGTTATGAAATACATTAACCACATAATACAATAATAGACAATGTAGCCTAACAGAATAATAGAGGAATATATGTAGCATATTACAACTGATGTCATCTGTTCATATTCATATCATAATGTGGTCATATGTTAAGCTAGCTAAATAATACAAGTAATAATATAGCTCATACTGTCCGTGTCACGTTTTACTGTAGTTAAATGTAATGATGGGCATAACTTAGGTTGACAAAGGTTTACTTAATGAAGACTAACTCATTTGCTTTTTCTCTGAAAATTGTTAATTTGTTTTTTTGTGTTTGAAATATGTAATTCAGCTCTATTATAGAAAACAATATGATGCAATCATGAGACAGAGATAGAATTAAGCAGTAGAACAAAATTATTCATTAAATAATCTTTTAAAGGATTGAACCGACTTCATTTAAAGTCAATGCTGTATAAAAAAGTAGCTTAGATGTAGTAAACTACTTTTGGCATTTTTTTGTAGCTTATCTTGCTACATTTTCCTGGGGGTAGCTTCAGTGTAGTGAAGCAGTAGTAGCTTAGCTCACTACATTTTACAAGTAGCTTGCCCAACACTGTTTAGCTAAGATTATGAAGACATTGATAAATATGCAGCTTCATTTCTATTTAACTGAGGAAAGTATCCTAAATATAAATCAGTCTGGGTTCAGACCGAGGCTTAGCACTACTACAGCTACCACATTAGTTGTCAATGCTTTGGATACTAAGATGTGTTGTGCTGCCTTGTTCATTGACCTGTCTAAGGCCTTTGATGCTGTTGATCATGGTATATTGTTAAGGAAGTTGTTCTTACTCACATGAAGTCTCTCTGGATAAGATATCTGCTAAACAACTCAATTGTAGATGTAAATGTCCTCAATAGGTTTTAACTGAAGTGTGTGCTCGGATCTATGATCAATGGATAAACAAAGACAGGTGTGATGAAGTCCAATGAACGAAATGTGTGCCTGACATGTCCATACCTGGCCACGGGATGGAACCAAGCTGACTGATGAGTGAGACAGTCAAATAATTCCTTCAAGTGATTTAGAAAAATAGATAGATGAAGACACAGTAAATGTTATAACCAATTCTAAACAATTGAATCAGACAAATAAGTTCCTCCCACTCCCAAAATCACTTGCTGCACATTTGAACCTCATTCAGTTTGTGATTGTGAATGGTTCTTATATGTGAGACAAGGTGAGGTCACTTTTGGATGAGGTGATATCACCATTTTATAACAATGTGTTTTAGAGGAGCTTGGCATTTTCAATTTCAATGTGTAAAAACGTGATTAATTACAGATGAGCTAAAATATTTAATCATAAGCACACTGAAGTAATCTTTGCTGAAAATGTGGTTTTATCGTTTAATGTGAGTGATTAATTATAAATCTGTATTTTCCAACAGTGATATACATTTTCAAAATTGCTAGCCTTGGATATTTATATTTAATCAATTTATTGACACTTTTCTCCCCTCCCAATTCCGTCTAATCCTGCCTTGTTGGCAGCTCCGCAATTCCTTGGACAGATTTGTGGAATGGCGAAGGGCGTGCACATGGTTCAATCATGTGACATCCAACCATGTCACCCAGCCGCTGATTCTTTTCACAATGCAAATCCAACACGGAAGCCTTCAGTCGGATCATGCACGGGATGATTACGTTCACCAACTATACTTCCGCGATTCAACCCACAGGCACCCGATCACAAGGAGTCGCTGAAGAGCAATGTGGGAGGATAGATACTGTGATTTATCTAACCCAGATCCGAGGCAGCGCTATGCCAATTTGCCTGGGAAAAGTCAGAGAACATAGTCAGGCTTGAACCCGTGACTATCATAATGTAGACTGTCGTGCAATGCAGTGACTTAGCCCACTACACGGACCCCCCAAAGGTATCAATTTCTCAAACTTAAAAACTTTTATGTTTTCCAACTTTTCAAAGCTAGTTTATGTTCAATGAATCAAAACTTTCAAAGGTCATTTTATGCACAAACACAGTTTGAACTCAATGCCATAGCTTCTGGCAGTGTCAAGAATAGGGTCATGGCAGACCTTGGCGAATAGCGCTCTCTGGTGGGTTTATGTTGTATGTACTGTTATTATGGACAAGGACTTCAAATCCCAGAATTCACCTGTCTGGTTTCAGTTCACCATTGTCAGCTGTTTGCAATTAATTCGTTAACCTGTGTATAGGGTTCCTGTTGTTGTCCATTGTGATTGTCGATTATGTTTATCTGTATGGTGAATTTCTGCCCGTAAATGTACCGCGAAACTGTACAGTTCTGATTTTGTTCTGTGAAGGTTAAATCTATTCTACGCTCATGTTAATGGGACCGTGTTGTACAACAATGTACAGATGTTGTTGTATAACAATGTACAGATGTTGTTGTATAACAATGTACACATGTATTATTTCTACCGTGTAAGGAGACATTTTCATGTTTTGTGCTTTATTGTTGCTCATGCTGTTTAGCCTATGTCAGCTTAGTTGTTTATTGTTTTATGGCATGGTTCAAATTAAAGTGAGTACCGTGAATCCTGGCTCTTTATATCATGCATTCTCTCCACCACACACCACTCTGCTATTACACAGTGATGTAACTCGCTAGCCTCAGTCAGCCAGTGTAGATGTTTAAGCCTCCCTAAAATCAGCACTTCAAGCTTGCAGTGATTCGATAAAAATATGTGTGTCTGGAGAGGCTATTATTTTTTAGTGTGTAAATCAGCAGCCCACATGACCTTCTCTGTACCTTTTGGGCACTGCCTAAAACAAGCATTATTTGGTACATAGAACACATCACAAATGTGGAGTAAATGAACTGAACACATATAAACACTAACCTGATGTAACACAGCCACACTGACCTGACGCTTCCTCCTCCTTCATCTCCATCTCAAACTCAGCCGTGATGTGCGACACCTCTTTGGAAGGGGACTTGCGGCCACGCCGCCGCTTCTTAGATGAGTCACACTTCAGATTTACAAAGGTCACCTGGCAGTCATCAGTACAGGGAAACTGACCCCCTGTAATGAGCAGGACGAAATGGAATGTACGTAGGCTTTGTGCATTGATTTGCATTGATTGTACACGATTTGTGGCAGGTGAAACCACACAACTTGTCATAACTCTATTGGTTTTATCAGGGAAGAGATCCTATGTAATTAATCTATTTTGTCTTTCTTTTTACTCTGATTTATGCAATAGTCTGTCTGTACTGTGAATGAATAGCTGTTGTACACTAGGGTTCACTATAGGCAGCACAAAGGCCAGATTTGCTATTTTATTTGGCCTTTTAAATTTGTTGCATACTTATTATTTATTTGAGTTTTTATGTCAGTATGAAGTCTATAAATTATAAATAACTGTTCCCTGATTATCTGCTGAAAGAAAAATTTTCTCATGTTTAATTAGTCAGTAATAATTTGCATTATTTTAGCATTTTCGTCACACCCTGGAAGGGCTGGGATAAGGACTCCTTTTAAGTATTTTTATGTCTCTTGTGTATATGTTTCCCTTGTTGCATCAGTGTTGTAGACAGTGGTTAAGTTGGTCTGGTTATTCCCTCATGTGTCTTTTGTAGGTCCTGCCCTGTGTTTGGTTTAGCTTTCTCCCTGGTGTGTGTCCAATGTGCAATGTTGTTATGTTTTGGCTCCCTCCTGTGTCTGTTACTGGTATTGTTTGGGTTAGGTCTATGTAGTGTTTGTCATTAGTTATTTAGTATTTAACCCTCATGATTCCATGTCCACCTTGTCGATTAATGTATCCTGTTCCGTGTTCCGTGTGTGGTAGTTTCGAGTCTTATCCCTGTTTTATCCCTCGTGGCAGTTTTTGTTTAAACCAGTGTTTATATTAAACCTCATCTGATTGATTGCATTCCCTTTGCGCTTGTCTCTAGTTTATTATCATTCCTACCTACGCACAAAGGGACACAGTGACAATTTTCTTTAAATGAGAATAAAGATATAAAATATATGTGAAATAAATAACTGAATTTACCTTGCAGGATTGGTTTGGATGTTTCTCTGTGTTTTTCCTTGTTCCTGGGTCTTAAATGGCATTTAGCATCTTTGATCTTGAAGCGTGCCTTCTGCTTAATGGGTGGGGCTATTGTGTCTACATT
>JACXGM010037797.1:0-11005 GCA_016801145.1 Umbra pygmaea
GATGTTATCATGACTCCATCCTGTCTGTCTGTATGATGTTATCATGACTCCATCCTGTCTGTCTGTCTGTCTGTCTGTCTGTCTGTCTGTCTGTCTGTCTGTCTGTCTGTCTGATGTTATCATGACTCCATCCTGTCTGTCTGTCTGTCTGTCTGATGATATCATGAATCCATCCTGTCTGACTGTGACTCCATCCTGTCTGACTGTCTGTCTGATGTTATCATGACTCCATCTTGTGTGTCTGTATGATGTTATCATGACTCCATCCTGTCTGTCTGTATGATATTATCATGATTCCATCCTGTCTGTCTGTCTGTCTGTCTGTCTGTCTGTCTGTCTGTCTGTCTGTCTGTCTGTCTGTCTGTCTGTCTGTCTGTCTGTCTGTCTGTCTGTCTGTCTGTCTGTCTGATGTTATCATGACTCCATCTTGTGTGTCTGTATGATGTTATCATGACTCCATCCTGTCTGTCTGTCTGATGTTACATGACTCCATCCTGTCAGTCTGTATGATGTTATCATGACTTCATCCTGTCAGTCTGTATGATGTTATCATGACTTCATCCTGTGTGTCTGTATGATGTTATCATGACTCCATCCTGTCTGTGTCTCCAGGTCTCCTCACTTTAATCTGTTTAAGCCAACCTGAGCCATAATGGACCATGGAAACATCAGACAGGTCATTGTAAACAGCACTACCAGCCCCACAGAAATCATTAAAGCCTTGGGTTGCAGTAATACCTGGCAGCAAGAGATTGGCCGCATCATTCAGATCCTGATCACCAGCCTCATCTTCCTAGTGAGTCTCTGCTTGTTCAGAAAGATGGTTGATAAATGAAGATGTCCCACTCACATTTATTTTTGTCATAGTTTCGCTTGTGGGGTTGTTGTCCTATAAGCACTAATGTGAAACAGCTAGACCTGGGGCTTCATTGATAAACATTGTGTAAGCACAAAATAATATGTACGCAAACTTTGGGAAGCAAACTATGGGATTTATAAAAAACAAACTCGACGCAAGCACGTGCGGTCAACCATGCACACTTTAGACCCATGCTTACGCACAAAAATTGAAGATATTAGATACTGCCCTTTTGTTGGCAAAAGGATGAAACTTGAGAAAAGCTTTGAAATAGATAACATTGTGAAAAATAAAACCAAATATAACCTCTCACATTTTAATTAAGAGTTCCCTGGAGTGCACACAAAAAAGATTTTGGGTAAATAGCCAACAAACCAAGATATCTGCAAAAATTATCAAACACTTGTTATGAAATGTATTGTCATAAATAATAAGGTAAAGAGGAAGGCAAATTATGTTTAAACTGATAGTGTTGCCTTAGTCTGGCAGATACGAGTGCACAGTTTCATATGTTATCACATGTTCGTACTGTAACTGTCAATGTGATAATGGCCCTGTCATTGTCAATAACAATCAGTGCAATTACCACACCTGAAAGTGTTGTGAAATTGGGTAGATTTTACAATATTGGGTTAGTATAAAAAGGCATGCAATTGCAAAGCATAATGATGCACAATGGCTGCTTTGGCACTAGGGTTGGGCATTGTTTTGATTTGAACAATTATGATTCTGATTCCAATTATTTCTGTCAATTCTGATTCTTATCGATTTTTTATTCCAATTCTTTGATAACTGGAGTCGAAACAGGTCACATGCTTATTTCAAAGAGATTTTTCTTTATTTTAATTCAATGATGGTTTACAATTTTGGGAGCTGTGGGTGTTGATAAGAAAAAAAAACATCTCTACAAGATGCTGATGCACTTGCATAACTGCAACCAAACCAAAATGTATAACACATAATGTAAAATTTACACCCTGATCTGGACTAACATGTATAACTCCTTACATTAAAAACAGTTGTAGTGCATCCGCCAATGCAAGAAATACATGCATCACAGATGGTACACTGTGCCTAATTAGGATTTTTTTTGTAAAGTTACGCCACACCTTTGAACACCGCTTTGTGTACTCTATGGCAGGGCCGACAACACAACAAGAGTTGGCAGTACAGTGGCTGGCTGGCCGCTACGGAAAGCGGCCAAATCTTCCAGGCGATTCCAATGGAATCATAATTTTTTGAACGATTCCAATTTGGAACCGGTTCTTGATGCCCAATCCTATTTGGCACTGTTGGAAGATTTGGTGTATGGAAGAAATCAGAGAGCAAATATTTAGAAAACAGCAAGATTTACTGGTGACGTGGCAGGATAGATAATCGGACAATATGCGCTGCCTCGTGCAGGAGGCCCGGATAAATTCAGAAAACCCATAGTCAGGCTCGACTGTGTAGTTTCTGGCTTCCTGTTACATCTCGGTATATAGCTACAATCTACGACAATCTCATCTCCTGTTTCCAGGGTTACTTACTGTACATCCTCTCTGACAATTATTTTTTTTCCATTTTCCTCCCTTCCCTACAAATGTGCTTTCGAAATAATTAACTGCTGCGAAGTTTCGAAAAGCGCTGCAAAGTTTCAAAAAGTGCTGTGAAGTTTCGAAAGCACTGCAAGATTTCAAAAAAAGCTGCCAAATTTCAAAAAGTGCTGCAAAATTTCATAAAACTTTGCAAGGAGTGGGCTACACTATATTTTACCTCAGAAGAATAGAAAAAGGATAACATAATTATTTCATTTGATACCAAATCCCATGTCAAGTGACAAAGGGTTTTGCAGATCTGGTCCATCAGTTTAACTGTTTTTTAAAACAAAATAATTTAAGGCACAGTTACTGGAATTAATAACAAGAAATGCCTTAATTTAGATCTTGGCATTTTCATTTAACTATTTAATTTAAACACATCTGATTAAATACACACACATAAAATTAACACACAGAGACTTGTTTGTTTTGTAGTCACAAAAGCTTTTCTGTTAGTTGTATCCTGTTATCTGTTTTATATATTGGTGTAATTGATGAACAGAGTTGACCAACAAACAAACCATTACTTTTTACACAGGCTGTACAATTAATAAAAACACTGTAAGTGTTAGTAAAAAAAAGAGTCTTGAACATCACAAAGGGAAAACATTTGAATGTATACTCACCGGCCATTTCATTTGGCTGATTAGATATTTGTGTTAAATGCTCATTAACACTTATCTAGTCAGCCAATCATGTCGCAGCAACTCAACATATTTAGGCACATGGATGATCTGCTGAAGTTCAAACCATGCATCAGAATGGGGAAGAATGGTGATTTAAGGTTCTTTGAACGTGACATGGTTTTTGGTGCCAGACGGGCTGGTTTGAGTATTTCAAAAAGTGCTGATCTAATGGGATTTTCCCACAACAAACTAGGGCTGCTCGATTATGGAAAAAATCATAATCACGATTATTTTAGTCAATATTGAAATCACGATTATTTAAATCGATTACTCATTGACTTTGGAAATTTGCATTTGTGTATTTTGAAAAACAGTGAAAATATTCTGACGTCAGGAGTGGGTACCCTGGAAATCCAGAGTTCTCGCGAGAGCACTATTTGAATTTGCTCAGCAAGTTACTCTGGCACCGAGTAATTCTGCTCATTAACTATGCCCTTGTAGCCGAGCTGCACCAATTACATCGGTGTATCGGATATAGGCGTGCCAAAGGTGTGTTAAACAGATGTCGACACGACAGCGCTGCGACCTCGAAGTCATTAGTAAACATTGTAAGATCGCTATGGATTAACACCAGTTATTTAAAACGACTTTGGCCACTACAATGAACGAGTTAGACTTGGATATTTGTCTAAAAGAGAAACAGAAGACGGCGCTCGAATCGTTCCTTTTTTATTAAAAGGACGTTTTTGCTGTTTTGCGACCGGATATGGCAAGAGTTTTATCTACCAGTTAGCTCCGCCATAGGGGCTTAGCGAAAAACCACTGGTGATTGGTCGTAGTGTTATCCAATTGCGTACCTTGAGATTTTCAAACGCATGCTTGTGCCTCCCCTCGAGTTGGGTCATTTTCATTACTCGAAGCCAGACCCATATCTCCTCCGGATTTGGGTCAGGATTTTTCCAGGCTAAGGAGTGGGTGCATTTTCTCACTTTGTTGAGGGTGACCAGCACACATCGTTTGTTTGTATGTTTGGATTTGATTAGACAGCAATGTCTTTCAATTATATTTGCAAATAAGTTATTTATATTTATTATATTAAAAAAATTAACACTTCTAAAAGTATCTTATTTTATTTTTTGCCTGTAGGTTTTTTATGTGTGCACGATCACTGTGCTTAATTAAGTCTGCTGTAGAATCGCAAACAGCAGTTCAAACAAACTACTGAATAGAAGTAACACGAAGAATGGCTCTACAGTCAGTAGAATAATTGTTTAAAAGTAATACATGGCTCTACACTACACCTGTGCTAATGAAACCAAGAACAATAACGTGATTAACTGTGTAGTTGGGAGTAAAAGGTTACAATTAAGATGCACTTATGAAGTTAAAGCATTAATAATTCATATTACCTTTCCTCCCCTGTCGCAATAGTCTGGGTTGAGAACGGAGAAATGCTTAATAAATGCCTATAGAGGATTTATAGAATAGTCGTGGTTGAATATTTCCTATCTAACCATCTGATCGCATAATGATCATTTATCCGTGTGTAAACAGCTACGGAAAGAAATACCACAGCGACCCGGGAAACTAAAGCGTTGCACGCGAGTCAGACATGATAAAGAAAGAATGATAAGAGATGTTCTGGGAAATGATTTAGAATGTCTATGACAGAACTTAGTAAATGAATAATATTTAATTCCAATTAAAGGCATAAATACAACTCTTCAACCGGACACAGAATTATACAATAATACCAAGAATTAACTGTCATCTAACACTTCTAAAATATGATCTACGATCTAAGCATCTCTTATACGTTCAGTCTGTTACAACATTTATTCAACACATTTGCTATGGCTCACAAAGACGTGTGGCCAGGAGAGTCGTTACAGAAATCTCCTCAGTTTAACCTTAAACAAAGACTTATATTTCCCTTCGAGAGGGGCCGCCCACAAACTCCCGCCGCATACGAAATACGGGTCAGTTCACTGGCTGGAATTTGAGAACAACAGAGTACATTAACAATTAGATTGTGTCACCTTGGCAACGCTATCCAGGAACAAAAGGACTGGGTTATCACATTTTGACTATGCTTCCCTGTAGAAAGCTAGTATTAATCTCTTCTAGTCGCTCTGTGGAGAAAATCATATAGCCTTGCATGTAGTAAAACCAAAACTCCATTTATGGGATGATCCAGCAAGCCCCAAAATGATATATCATGATATACAGTATAATGTTGAGATCTCAGCTTCTTGTTTGACTACCCATAGTGGGGGTTTTGGCCCCCCTCCCTTCCGGGTCTCACTCCGGCAGTCGTCAAGAGTGAGAGACTGGAAGTTCTTAGACAGCTGCTATAATCAGTCCTGTGGAACATCTAAAAATCCACTACAACTGCTCAATAGTGGTGGGTTGTTATTTTCGTTGCGGTAGAGATGCGCAATCTAATACTAAAGAAAAATGTTTCAGTAAACAACGCTGCAAGGACACAAATAAAATATCCTAAACAAGACTCAAACAGACAAAGCTGATAAGCTAACTAACAAACAAACAAAGTACCTGCATTGCTGTGAGGTAAACTCATGGAGCTGCTGCAATCACCTTGCTGTAATATAAAATACTGTAGACCATAGATCAATACTCTGCCTTTGTCACCATTACTGCACAGCATTTCTCATATAAAGCACGCAGAGCAACTCTGGTAAAGTTGTGGCGAGATGGCAAATTATAACGCTTGTCCAAAGTAAGCAACAACATTCTAGAAATGTCGTTCTCAAATGTTCTAATGGGTCACACATCTTTGGCTAAAAAGTATGCAACGGCATGTGTTCTTTTTTTGTGCCTGTGCGCACAATGGATATGAAGTTACACTGTAAAATGCGTCTTTAATAGAAGACTGAGTGAGTTACAACAAACATGTCTACGGTTTACAGAGAATGGTCAGAAATAGAGAAAATAACCAGTTAGTGGAAGTTCTCTGGGCACAAATGCCTTGTTTATGGCAGAGGTAAGAGGAGAATGACCAGACTGGTTCGAACTGACAGAAAGGCAACAGTAACTCAAATAACCACTCGTTACAACAAAGGTATGCAGAACAGAATCTCTGAATGCAAAACATGTGAAACTTTGAAGCAGAGGGGCTACAGCAGCAGATGACCACACCGGGTGCCAATCCTGTCAGCTCAGAACAGTAAACTGAGGCTAAAATGTGCACGGGCACACCACAATTGGAAAATATAAGATTGGAAAAACATTGCCTGGTCTGATGAGTCAAAATTTCTGCTGTGACATTCAGATGGTAGGGTCAGAATTTACCTTAAACAACATGAAAGCATGAATCCATCCTGCCTTGTATCAACAGTTTAGGCTGGTGGTGGTGGTGTGGTGGTGTGGGGGATATTTTCTTGGTACACTTTGGGCCCCTTGGTATCAATTGACCATCGTTTGAATGCCACAGCAAATTTTTGTATTGTTGCTGACCATATCCATTCCTTTATATCCACAGTGTACCCATCTTCTAATGGCAACTTCTAGCAGGATAACAAGGCATGTTAAAACTCACATCTCAAACTGGTTTCTTGAACATGACACTGAGTTTACTGTACTCATACGGCCTCTACGGTCACCAGATCTCAATTCAATCAAGCACTTTTGGGATGTGGTGGATTTGCATCATGGATGTGCAGCCGACAAAAATTGGGACCAATATTGTTTCCAGCACCTTGTTAAATCTATGCCACAAAGAATTACTCCAGTTCTGAATGGATAAGGGGGTTATAAAGGGTACTAGCAAGATGTACCTAATGAAGTGGCCAGTGAGTTAATGGTAGGAATGGATAAATACATGTGTCACATTAGCTTTATTATTGAGGATTATCCACTTCTACGGACTCATGTCATGCAAAGTACACTGTTCACACCAACAATTCAAGATTAAGTTCAAACAAGTGTATTTTTCCAAAAAAGATTAACAAAATAATGGACCAAATTGAATTGCTTATTCGCAATAAGCAAATCAAGAAAACAGGGAAATTCAATTATGCCTTACATTACTATAGTAGTATACTATATCTGATGTAATAGAATTCCCAATTTCCCTGAATATGTTGCCTGGTAATCTTGTTGTCAACAATAGGCATAATACCAAACATACATAAATACAGTTATCAAAAAGGCTAGCTGAAAGGATGGTTTTCAACATAGCCCTTCATAATCTAACATCCTAATCATGGAACACAAATCTAATATTACATTTAATGCTACTACATTATGATGTGAAGGCAAACAATGTATTGTTACTAGCAACATTATTAGGTCTGTGATATTTAGCTGACTGCTGGTAAGCTAACAAATGCATTGTTTCACTTTGGCCAACCTAAAATTAACTGCAGGCTGCTTGGCAAGTTAGCAAGTAGATACTACTTTCATGGGTGACTCCGGGATGGAAGAAGGGATGGACTACGTACTGGGTTCAGTCGGGCAGAAATTTTTCTCTCGACATGACATTCTGATAGGCGCAGGCTGTTCCAATGCGCCCTGCACATTTTCAGTTTATCGAATATTTATCGTTCCCGCCATCCACACAGGAACAGCTGCGCTTAAAATGAGGATAGGCTACAATGTTGTAAGCTAATTGATATACTGTAGCGTATACCACCACTGAACTGCTTGGATACTTACAGTATCTTTAGGTAAAACATAACTTAAATGAGGGGAAAAGGTGTAACCAATCGTGACCACTGAAAGAAAACGAGTTTATAAAAAAGCTTATACTTCCGTACACTTGGGACGACACTACAGCTCTTGGTGGGTGGGGTTTCACATTGATTTGCTCAATATTAAATGCATGGCTAAAGCGATTGGATAACGACTTAACTGAGATATTAGTAAATCATTTGTTTTCCTCCAAACGACTAATTTAAATTTTGTAGCAAGTAACTACTGTGTTTTGGAAAATGTAAAGAAGTAAAAGTATCAATTGTTGTAATAAAATGTAGTGAAGTAAAAGTACAAAGTTGACAGACAGATACATACTCAAGAGAAGTACAGATTCACAAAAAAAACACTTAAGTACAGTAACAAAGTATTAGAACTTAGTTACTTTACACCACTGGTTATATGTCTGTGTATTTATTTAGATGTGTTTAAATTAAATAGTTAAATAAAAATTTCATGACCTAGATCCAGGCATTTCTTGTTATTACTTCCAGGGAGTTTGCCTTGAATAATTTTGTTTGGTATAAACAATTAAACTGATGGACCAGATCTGCAAAACCCTCACATGACACATAAGTAAACTTGCCTCGCCACAAATGACATGGTATTTGACTTGCTTGTGTAGTTACAACTTAGATGTGTAAATATTTTCGTCAATATCTCCAAAGTAGATATTAAATATTTAACTGGAAATTATCCAAAGGTTTTTCTTCTACTTTTATGTGTGTAAATTAGGTGTGATTTCTTTAAGACTGCAAGCGAAGCTCGGCTACCCCTAAAATGTCAAATGATTAATGGTCAAATATGTACTATTGTGTTAACATTTTATTGACAAAAATGTGTTGCAACATGCTACTCTAGTCAGTGCTTGAAGTGGGAATAAAATGTGCCGGTACTCTCTTGCATTGGCAAATCATTATAACAAAATTTGGAGATATTGCTGGTACAACAACAATTTATTGTTATTTATAACAACATAAATGTATTTATTTAAACAAGTCGTGTGTGTGTGTGTGTGTGCGCGTGCCTGCGTGCGTGCGTGTCTAGACCAACAGTCAGGCCATGCATGTGTTTTGTTACAGTATTGTTGACGTCAGTGTCATTGACTAAGGTAACGTTAAGGTTGGTAGCTGCAGACTCCTCATTAATCCTAGCAGTTCTGCTCACATCAACATTCAAGGTCTAAGGGGTTTTAGGTCTGCCTGGCAAAAAGTTGACATTTTGGCATCTTGAAAGGTCATGCTCTGATCTACAGTGAAGTGCCTCAGCAGACCAAAAAAACTAAAGAACATATGAATATCTTGTTGTTTTTATATGTAATAGCATGTAAACCATGATGAAAAAGGCTTTTTAATGCATATTGTCAAGCCCCCAGGGCTCCTGGACCAGTCTGCAATGTTTGGAGGCCATACAAACAAGTCAACATCAAAATGCTGCACCCATTTCTTACTATATTTCGATACGTTTTTGAAAAGATTCCTGTATGTAATGTTTTTGTCTAAAAACATGACCGAATTTGAGGCGCCATAGCTCCGGTTGTGTTTAACCCACAGAGATGAGCATCCACTCATTCTTTTCTGTCTGTTCCTCTTTCCATCGGTATCAAGCGTGTCCGGTTCACGAGATAATCGCACGTGGAACTCTAGAACCCAATGTTTCTGGTTAAACTTGGACCTCTGTTGACGTGTCTGGCTCTGGCACATGCGTCTTTTAGTATCTTTCTGAAGCCAGTCTAACATAATGACTTACAAAATGACACACTTCTTTTTAGTTTCCTGGTTTTTAGCAGTGAAAGATCTGTTACGTTCAGGTGGCAGCAACAGGCATCAGGCAGGATTTTTGAACTAGCGTCCATGGAGAAGCAAACTTCTGATAGGGTGGGCTGACTGCTTTCCTTTACCTGATTCCTCAAGAGATCTGAAGTAAGTCACATAGTTCCCTCTGGGTAGTGTAGTTTATGTAACATTAGGGTCATTACCAATCTCTGACACTGACGCTTTCTCTGTCAATGGTTGAGTACTGGCTACATGTAAGAAGTAACGGTACGCAAGAAAAAGTGCAGATACGCTTAAGAGTAAAATGTAGTTTGTGCGGGTACTGCGTACCGGCGAGTACCGCCCCACTTCGAGCACTGAGTCACTTATTGCTTATTTTTAATATCTGCATTATTGCTTCCCAGGAGTTCTGATTGTCAGTACCATAGTGCTTAGTGCTCTTAACTATTGTGCTCTTCTTTTATCTGAAGAATATAAAATATCAGAAGATATTGACAGCAGGGAAAACGGCGGGTCCGGATGGCCAATAGACATCTATAAAAATGTAAAGTTAAACTGTTAATTCCCCTTCTGGAAATGATGTTGGGAGGCTTTTCAGGAAGGGCTTCTCCCTACATCATTGAGGGGAGCATTAATTACATTACTACCAAAACCAGGGTTTAACACAAGATGTGGAAACATGCATCCAGAAAGTTTCCTCAACTCAGACACAAAGATATTCAAGTTTTGGCTAAGCGTCTGGAATTTATACTACCTGGGCTGATAGGTGAGGACCAAAATGGATTAATACAAAGTAGACAGGGATTCCATAATGTTAGAAGGCTTCTCAACATTCTTCATGATCAGAGGGGTGAACAAGATATCGCTATCCTAGCGCTGGATGCCAAAAAGGCCTTTGATAGGGTAGAGGCCCTATTTATTTGAACTACTAACAACGTTTGGTTTTGGGGAATGATTTTGCAAGCGAGTTAGGTTAATGTGTAACAATCCTATAGCTGAGGTGCTAACGAATAGCATATCCAAACCATTCACTATTTCAAGAGGCTGTCGACAGGTATCACCTCTCTCTTTCCTCTTGGCAATCTCCATTGAGCCTTTTGCAATTGCAGTTATGCTAGCCACACACTACAGGAGTTTTAGGCCGATTTATGCCCTTTTTTCACCTGCCGAGAATCTGAGAAAAAATCTTGTCGAGGACCTCGATCGGTGCAGATTTTCGGTGCAGATTATCTGGTAATGTGAGGCGTTCACATATCGAATCTTACACCTCCCGATCTGCTCTCACACAAATCGGGCTCGCCCCGATCATATCAAACATGTTTGATATTTATCGGCATGAGTAAGATTGTGATTACGTCAGTACTGTCGCTATAGCCAATAGGAAACAAGTCTACAACAAGACGGTAGCCAAATGGCAACGCGAAACTTGCAACACGGCTCCATTAGACTTCA
>JACXGM010037798.1:0-11003 GCA_016801145.1 Umbra pygmaea
GACCAGAGCTGTGCCTCTGTTCTTGTGCTTCTGGATCTGAGTGCTGCCTTCGATACCATTGACCACAACATTCTTCTAGACAGATTGGAAACCTATATCGGGCTACGTGGACATGTTTTGGCATGGTTCCGATCCTATCTATCAGAAAGATATCAGTTTGTATCTGTGGATGGTCTGTCCTCCAAACAATCAAAGGTATCCTTTGGTGTTCCAAAAGGTTCGGTTTTGGGGATGCGACAGCAGTTAAACAAGTGGATGGTGAAAGGCAACAGGTACGATTTAAAGTGTGACGTCTGTGCTTGGAGGCTCGCAAATATTCATGTTAACAGATTAGCTAGCGTTTGCTAACACTGGGAATGTAGCAGCCAGATGTTTTTTTTGGCTATCTTAGAATATGCACAACCGAGGTTGCTGAGCTGAAAACTGGAAAATATAGGGTAGCATGTACAATTAATGACAAGAATCTGGAAAACATATCAATGCAAACACTGGTTTACCATGGAATCATGCATATATTTGCTACCAAACTTGGATGCTTGCAAATACTCATGTTAACAGACTGTTCTCAGACTAGTTAGTGTTGGCTAACACTAGCGGATAAAATAGTGTTTATGGCTAGTTTAATGCAAACCAATATTGCTGATAGCTACATTTAGATTTTGGTTAAACCCTATGGTACTAATCCCACGCATGACACATCTCAATTTAATTAAGGTAAAATAACAACTGGTTAGCATGCACAATAAATGACAAGAAGCTGGAAAACACAACTTGTGCAATAACTCTGGTTAACCATCTGATGCCAGCACTCGGCTGATTTAAGGATTGACTTTAGGCTGCTTTATTTAACAGTGAATTCATTTCATTCAGGTGTGAGGATGGTTGATCAGGAAAGACAGGGGAAGGCAACAGGTAGGTCTAACATTGGGTGGAAGTGTAGAGGGAGCCCCTTGATACCAATAGATTCATTTCTTAGTATTATTAATTTGGAAAAACTGATGTGGAAAAACTATTACATGATTGTTTGACAATATGTCAATGAGACAGACACGAGGTCGGCGATGTCACAGGGGCAACTAGGGATGATGATTAGGTTGCCACTTGTCACAATTTGGTTGCCAAGGGCAACTGGGCAACCATTAATGTCAAACCCTGATATATATACATAATTATATATACCATATAATTATCTATAATTATGTTAGGCCTACAATGGCTGATATACTTTAAAATAAACCTTTAGGCTATTATTTAAAGCCCATACATGATGATATTTTTTTGTTTTTTTGGGGGGGGCACCAAAATAGTTGCTGCATACCCCTCTGACACTGGGTAGTTGCGCCGCTGCCCAGACTAGAGAGAGGTGTCGATCATTGTTTGGTATTCTGTGTACGACATTACGGTGTATTGAAGATTCCAGGAACTACAACATAAGCGGGTTGTGACAAGTGTGTCCCTTTAGTTTGGAAGTATAGGCATACAGACTATTTATATGTTTAGCTGCCAGTATTCAAGCCGCTGTCTAAGAGCACGTTATGCTATTTGCCTGCCGCTAATGAGAGCAGGGTAGCATATATTTAGCTGTATAGATACTCCACAATAAACTATTGTTGTTTCCATCATCCATCAACTGCCTGGGTCTCCCTCTCTCCACACCCTGAATAGTGACACACTCACTGTCAATGCTTGCAAATGTTTTTAATTTTAATTTAATTTAACCTTTATTTAACCAGGTAAGTTGACTAAGAACAATTTAATCTGTATTATATTATAACGAAACAATATTTCGGTGAAAGACCTTCATCAGGCTGTAATATCCCTAGAAGTCGCAAAGGGTTGATGGATTCATTTTAGCAAGCCTTTATTAATATGAAAAATATGTTTGATGGAATTCCCCATGTGGTCCGAATCAAAGGCCGCTTTATTAATATAACAGGTTTGATGTAAAAGGGTGCACAAAGGATAAATAGAAAAAGAAGTGTTAGAAGGACGTAGCCTACTCATCAGCAGTTGGTTTTGTTGATTTATTTATTGGCAGAATGAAATGGCTTGAATATTTTTTAGGCACATTTTTTACCCTTCTAATATGTCATGGTTATTTCTCATTGGATATTGTCTGGTCGGCATCTCCACAGCAACTGCAGGTTGATTGAAGATTGATCACTTGCTTCCTCCAAGCATACCTTGGTTTAATAAACAAATGTTAAGGTACATATTCATCAGCTATACTGTACAACCTCAATTGATTTTGCAGGAACCCAACCTATAAAAGGAGTCACAAGAGAGGAAGTAACACGTTTTCACCATCCGAATATTCACCCCTCTAACCTAAGCAGCACTGTACCAATTAGAACGGCCCAATGCTAAATCCCCTAATGAATCTCTAATGAAAAATATTTTAAACTATACTAAACATTCAAATACAATACAAACACATTTAAGTTTATTTTGAAATTCAAAATTGAATTCAGTTATAAAATATATATTAAAGAAAAAAAGTTTGTCTTGTTTATTTTAGATAATTTTCAAGGTCTAAAATGCTGCTCACCTGCCGGTGGACCTCTTGACCGGCAGTGGACCGCCTGTTAAACGATGAGCAAACCGCCAGGCGAACCATCAACTCTGCCACTGCTGGTCCGCCTGTGTCCCTCCAGCCCTGTGTGTGACGATGTCAAGTTCTATTCCACTCCACAACGCACCGTCTCAATCCAGCCTCAACCAGGAACCCGACAGACACAAACGCTCCACCACAATCAGATCTCAATCACCGGAATACTGATCACCTGCGCACGACCTGTATGTATTTAAGCTGCCTGGCTCCTCTCAGCATTTTTGAGGTATTATTTGTATGGATTTCGACGTACTGAGCGCTTCTATTCGTATTCTGATTACCTGGTCTGACCTAGCTTTCATAGTTACCGTTACTCTCTTTGGATTACCCTGTGTGCCTCTGCCCTTATTCTTTATCATCTCCAGTGTGTACCAAACCATTGCTCTTTCGAGGTGAATCGACCTCTGCCTGAACAAACTACCCTGAGTTGTGGAACATACCTTGCCTGGCCTGACTACCTGAGTTGTTTATCGGAACCCCTGCCTGTCTTTGGTCTTTTTACATATTCGGATTTGCCCTTCTGCACTTTATATTATAATATTATTATAATATAATAATATTTAAACAATAAACCATTATTGTTTTTTGTGGTATCCTGGGTCCCTTCTGATCATTACACTGTGAAGAAGAAACCAATTTGAAATTGTTCAAGCTTTGTGACATGGTGCATTATCCTGTTGGAAGTAGCCATCAGAGGATAGGTACATGGTGGCCATAAAGGGATGGACATGGTCAGAAACAATGCTCAGGTAGGCTGGGGCATTTAAACCATGCCCAATTGGCACTAAGGGGCCTAAAGTGTGCCAAGAAACATCCCCCTAACCATTACACCACAACCACCATCCTGCACAGTGGTAAAAAGTAATGATGGATCCATGTTCTCATTCTGTTTACACCAAATTCTGACTTTTCCAGTCTTCAGCTGTCCAATTTTGGTGTGCTCTTGCAAATTGTAGCCTCTTTTTCCTATTTGTAGTGGAGATGATTGGTACCCGGTGGGGTCTTCTGCTGTTGTTCCCCATCCGCCTCAAGGTTGTGCTTTGAGGCATACCTTGGTTGTAACAAGTGTTTATTTCAGTCAAAGTTGCTCTTCCATCAGCTTGAAGCAGTCGGCCCATTCTCCTCTGACCTCTAGCATCAAAAAGGCATTTTCACCCACAGGAATGCCGCATAATGGATGTTTTTCCCTTTTCACACCATTCTTTGTAAACCTTAGAAATGGTTGTGTGTGAAAATCCCAGTAACTGAGCAGATTGTGAAATACTCAGACCGGCCTGTCTGGCACCAACAACCATACCACGCTCGAAATTGCTTAAATCACCTTTCCCATTCTGACATTCAGTTTGGAATTCAGGAGATTGTCTTGACCAGGACTACACCCCTAAATGCATTGAAGCAACTGCCATGTGATTGGTTGAGTAGATAATTGCAATAATGAGAAATTGAACGGGTGTTCCTAATAATCCTTTAGGTGAGTGTACATTAGCAAGTCTACATATGATGCACTGTTCCAAGTTGATTATATCTTTGACATTTGGAGAATTGTAGCAGTTATATCTTTCATTGTGTCCCCCATGTTTCCACCAAAATATTACATTAGCAGAATGATCACACAACATCCTTATTATGTAAATATTACAGCTCGCTCTGATAATTGTTTGTAGATCTCCCTTCACTACTCTATGCAATGCCTGATATTCAAGTAGCCTGCCTACCATATGCATTTGAATCCCCATTCACTTAATTTGTCACTTAATATATAAATAGTATTTGATCTTAATGATACATGTTTCAAAGGTGGCCTAGACCCATTTTAACCATGTTCTAGTTAACTTGAGCTACTAGACAAGAGCATGATACAGGTTTGATCAAATGTCTGCACACCCAACTTCTCTCCAGATCAGTACAAATGAGACAGTAGTCTAATACAGTAGTGATTCCACATGGTGCATTGATCAAGAGCACAGTGGTAAGAGATGGTAGAATTACGGGAGCAGAAACCAGTAACCTTCTATTTACCTTTACATGGATTATTTGAGGGTCAATATTTAAAGGCCATAACATGAGACTTGTTTATGGCAGGAAATTATTGATGATTGAGGTAGGGTGAATTGCTAGTTTGGCTATGACCAGACCAAGCTCAATGTTTTAAGATTGAACATTAGTCTTGGGAGTCAATTGCATAAGAGGCGTGATCAACAGGCATAATTCAAATGACTCTGCATGCAATTGGATAGTCCTTCAACAAAGCAGACCAACAAAACGAAGCTGCTTGCCATCACTTCCCTATCTTCATAGTGTTAAACCTGCCCAGGTGGATAAGCCAGTTTGTGATTGGTCCCTGCAAAAATGTAGCAGAATAAAATAAAGAAGCAGGATAAAATAATGTACAGGTTTCCAGCCTAAGCTGCAGGGCAAAATCAAATCACTGGCAGATCGGGCTGGGTTTACCCAGTCTAGTGAATTATAGTAATGTGGGACAGGTTTAGCATTTTAGACTTTTGTGAGATATTTCGATATAAAGCATACATTGCAGATAACACATTCAGAAAAGAAAAGATTTTATTCACATGACACCACAGATATGGGGAACCAATAGTTTCACTGACATTCATGTATTTATGGGGGACCTACAAGCACTAGACCTTAGTTGTCCCAAATTAGGCAGTGTCCCACTTTAGGACAATTCACCCTATGTTAAATGTTTGATCAGTTTTTAAGACCGTGCATTAAAATGTGTTTTATTAGTAAAGTGAGGACAAGAGAATATTAATTGATGACAAAGTATGTTCATGTCTAATTGTTTTAACATAATGCATTGGAATGTGTTACCAGGCATGTTTTTGTATTAGACCTGGACAATATTAAAATGTTATTTTCTGTTATAGGTGGTTTAATGTGCTGTATACTGTAGCCACTGTTTTCCCTATATGTAACGCTTCCCCTGTACAGGTGTAGCCTAATGTTTATGTCTTGTTAGTTTATCCATTCCAGGATTTAGTTCTGCCCCTTTAAATGTCCTTCCTGCCTTTAGTTTTTGTTCCCACTCTTTTGTTATCACATGGTTTAGTTATTTAATCAGTTTTGTTTGTTCCTTAACAGCTGCACTTCCTTTATCATTAGTCCCCTATTTTAGTGCTCATAAGTTCTTAGTTCTTTGCTTGGCTAGATCGGGTTTACTCCTGATTGATTAGGACTGATTGGCATGGCGTCCATGTGGCAGTCCAGTGTGGCCGAGTTGGCGCAAGAGCTCGCCGAAATTTGAGAATTTGATTTGCGAGAGAGACAGGTTTTCCATTTCTTAGGGGGATGGGTTGAGTTGGGTGGCCATGAATTGTGTGGGCCGTGACCGGCCTCACATTCGAGTACAGTTGGTGGCGGTATATGCACCTGAAGCTGGTTGCGATCTGCCATTACCACATAGAAGAAGAAGAAGTTCTTCACTGGTCATTATTGTTAGGTCATTTGTCTATCTTTCGCCTGTTCCTGTATTGTTTGCGTCTTGTGAGTACTTAGTATTCAGTTTATTCTAGTTCCCTTGTTTTTGGAGTTTGCCTAATACGTGTTCTCAATTCTGTTTTGGGTATTGTTATAGTCCTGAGTTAAGCATGTTTTAGATGCAATTATTCTCCTAAGTGTAAGTTCCAAGAGTTTTGGGTTGATTTATTCTCCTACAGGATTGTCTCAGTTTAATAAAACCTGTTATTCATTTTAATTACCTGGCTTACATCCTGAGCCGTATTGTGCAAACGTGACACTATACCCTGAGTTTGTGCAAATTAGTGTGCCTTAACCACACCACCCAGTGTAACTTTTAGGTTTCACTTCAGAGTGCTAATCTAGAGTTAATTACCAGTTTATGGTCGAGTCATTTTGGCTTGGTATGATTTGAGTTGTTTGCAATGATGTCTTGTGCTATGTTTTAAGTGGATTTGTTTGTTATTTAATGGGTCCCTCACCTGTTCTCTTGGTCCAGATATGAATTACTGTCAATTGAATGCTGCTATAATAAGTCCCTGATGTAGCTGTCTGCTGGTGTATCATTACAGCTCTTTAAAAGTAATTTATTTTAATGTTAGATGCATACATGATTGCACAAAAAGGAAAGCCATCTCCATTTACTGTAGACATACAGTAGCAAGGCAGATGCAATTTTTATTCAAGAGACCCATTCAAGCAATGACGATGATAGGTTCTGGAAAGCACAACGGGGTGATATATTTCTCACATTCTTCACATCAATCTGCATGTGTAGCTATATTATTTAACAGATTTAAAGGTGATATTTTGAAAAGGGTAGATGGATTATTGTTGTATTTAAGATGGATAATTCAATTTTATTGCATGCAACATAGAGTATATGGGCCCAATGGAATTGGCCAGAATTGTTTTCTTTAATGGCTTTGAAACAGAAGAGTGTCCAGGATAAATATGAAGAAGCACACTTAATTATTGGAGGTGACCTGAATGATGCACAGATGACTTAGGTCTTCTAAACAGCCTGAATTCAAAGCTTCTGTCTTCATATCTGACCAGCTGTTTCAATCTGATCCATGGCAATTCTTTATTTTTAACTCAGCAGGTTTAGACTTGGGGTAATGTTAATCAATCTCTTCAGTCTGGGATTGACCTTTGGTTGATCTCACCTATTTTTTTGTAATATGTTTCAGAGGTCTCACATTGTTATGGCCCTCTTACTGATCATAGCAATAAAGTGTAGTAAAGAATTAAATATATATAATTTAGCAAAGGAACTTAGTACTTGAAAAGTCAACATGATATACAGACATTACGTATGCCTCCCCAGAGGAGGGGACCGTGACACCCTGCTGCTCAAGGACCCTCATTGGACAGAGATAAAGGTGTGGAGTCATGGTGCAAGCAAGGACACTGACATAATAAGTACCATTTCACAAGGATTTTTATTGGATCCACAGTAAAGGGTTAGGAGAAGGGCCTGGATGGACCCAAAGCAAAAAAATGTCAGGATAAAATCCACACCTAACCTGTCACAACTACTTCACACGTACTTAAAACTAATCTGGCACACGGGAGTTACCCTATGGTGATGTAGTATGCCCTAGGGCCTCTGGCCTATACACCCCCAGTGTGTTCCCCTTCCCCTGTGAAGAAATTAAAACAGAGGTTAATAATGTTACAATAATAATACAATTGTCACAATATCTAGTCACAAAAGATAAGGAACAAGCACAGAACACCTCGCTACAACAAGCTTTCTGTGACTTTGTTTGTATGTGATAAGCAGGAGACAGATGTGGGGTAGTACTGAAGGAGCGTATTTTACTCATAATCCACAGGATAACAGAGAAATGCAAAAACAACAGAAAACCAGTCCTTAAAAGAATTACCACTGACGTGAACCTACAAATAAAATGTGTGTCTCAGCACAAACCTAACAGGCAACACACTGTCATCTACTTTGCTGAAAAAAGAGCTGGAAAACTAGAACATGGACATAACTCTCTCGGAGATGGTGACAAACAAAGACAAGCAAAAAATACCCCACACAGGTGTCCTGGCAAATGAAACCTAAATACTCTCCTAATTGTCACTGTGCACAGGTACGCGCCATGAAGGTGACTATGTGCCAATAAGAAGCTAGTAACAGGGAGAATAAGAATGTAACATTCGAGGGGGATGGCTGTGACACTATTTCTTACTCAAACACACAATACAGCATTTTACAGTGCACAACTAGGCCTCAAGCCACACACCAACACAGTGTCAACTCTACACACTGACAGAGAGAGAAAATGAGCCTTAAACAGGGGGCCCTATCCTAGACCCAGCACATTTGACTTTTTACACAAACACAAGTATAATTTTTTATTTTGCACCTGACGCACAGGGGACTTTTCCTCCACAGCCGCGTGGGTAAATTAGAGAATGACCTTGCTGTCCCGGGGGAGGTTCAGCGAAAAGAAAAGGTGTGTTTTGGCGCAAACGTTCCCAAGTGCTATTTTGCAGTTGCCGTAAACAATTCCGCCACAGACCAGGAAAAACCTGGTTAAAGTTCAGTGGCATGTTATTTAGATGCTATTTTAATGGCGCATGTTTGGGTATAACGTGCATACACTTTGCTCCTCTCATCTACACAGACTCATCTATTGCAACCCATACACAATTACAAGGAAATATATTACGACACAACGGAATCATCATTGTGGTGTCCGAAGATGTGAAAAAATAGGCATACATCTAGCCTACACATTTATCCACATTATTCAGAATTACCCAGATAGCAAAAAATATTGGCACAGCTTCGTTTTGCCGCCGGCTGTAAGCTGTCGGCTATAGGGGCGTCCCGCCCAATAGCATCCAGCTGCAGCCCCGCAGACTCACCACTGGATGGACACCTCTAGATGGACAGCATACGTTATATCCGTTTTCACCACTGGCTAGACAGCATACGTGAAATTAGTTTTACTTAATACATTTTTACATGAATTTAGTTATACTTTTCTGTTTTCACCACTGGCTAGATAGCATACGTGAGTTCAGTTTTACTTAATACAATTTACATTTCTGTATTCACCCCTGGCTGGACAGTATACTTTTTGGACAGTATACTTTTCTGCTTTCACCACTGGCTGGACAGTATACTTTTCTGTATTCACCCCTGGCTGGACTGTATACATTTCTGTATTCACCCCTGGCTGGACAGTATTCTTTTCTGTTTTCACCACTGGCTAGATAGCATACGTGAGTTCAGTTTTACTTAATACATTTTAAATTAATTTAGTTATAGGCTACATTTCTGCTTGGCTGGACAGTATACTTTTCTGTAATCACCCCTGGCTGGACAGTATACTTTTCTGTAATCACCCCTGGCTGGACAGTATACTTTTTGGACAGTATACTTTTCTGCTTTCACCACTGGCTGGACAGTACACTTTTCTGCAATCACCCCTGGCTGGACCGTAAACTTTTCTGCAATCACCTTTGGCTGGACAGTATACATTGCTGTATTCACCCCTGGCTGGACAGTAAACTTTTCTGCTTTCACCACTGGCTGGACAGTATACTTTTCTGCAATCACCCCTGGCTGGTCTGTATACATTTCTGTATTCACCTCTGGCTGGACAGTATACTTTTCTGCTTTCACCCCTGGCTGGACAGTATACTTTTCTGCTTTCACCCCTGGCTGGACATTATACTTTTCCGTAATCACCCCTGGCTGGACAGTATACTCTTCTGCTTTCACCCCTGGCTGGAGAGTATACATTTCTGTATTCACCCCTGGCTGGACAGCATACTTTTCTGCTTTCACCACTGGCTGGACAGCATACTTTTCTGTATTAATTACTGGCTGGACCCCAGTTTTTGTCTTGCCCATTTGGATATTAAATTCCTAATTTTTTTGTAAATATACAATGTTACTACCCACTTCTATTTTGAAGATTAACATAGTTTCACATGATCAGACTATCCAGCAAACAATCCACAACAAATTAACTTTTCATGGTTTTGCAATATTTATTAGAACACCCACATATTCTTAAATAACATTACTACACACTGTAGACACCTTCCACACAAATTCAGGGTCTGTAAAAATCCGCTTTCCATTCCTACAGTACCCCACACAGTCTTTAAATAGAAAACTAAACCTTCTGCAGGGTACAAATTCGAAAGGGACACACATGTCCCTTACAGCCCGGGACATCTTGTTGACATTCCCCACACCTAAAGCAAGAACAGATGTAGAATGATTAGGATAAGCATGTTTATATTTAACTGTATATCAGTGTAAGTGTTGATTCAAGGCCAATACGGAAATAAACTATTTAAAAAATGGTTTGTATTCATCTATATATGTTTACATTCGCCAATACAAAATACACTAAACTAGGCCTAAGTCTTTTAGCACATTAACCATCAGGCATTTACACGTGCATATGGAAAAGTACTACTTCACCAAAAACCAAAACATATTAATCAAATTGTTTAGTTAAACGTGCAATATGTAATTATTGGCCACCAGGGGGCTCTCAATCAAAACAATAGCAAAAGATGTACTTGGATGACGTCGGGAGGTTGTGTGGGATCATGGGTTTTGTTATCGTCGTCAATGACAACCTTCCAATCTAGCGTCTCCGGCAGAACAAATGTTCACTGACAAAGTAATGTATTGTTAAAAATATTAGAACTTTATTCACGTTATGTTTGGCAGTTCCCTGGAACTTAGAGCAACTATATTATATGACGTAATTGACGGGCGACAAAAAGAAACGTCCCGTGTCTTCAAATTAAATTACAAATTTCTCTGGATTTGAAAGTTGGTGGAAACATTTAGGATAATGTAAGTACACAACTAAGAAATATATATAATATATGTATAGTGATGTTTTCTTTCAATGCAAAGTATGTA
>JACXGM010037799.1:0-11003 GCA_016801145.1 Umbra pygmaea
AGCAAGGCAACTGAAAAGAACTTACTGTAGTAATGAAATCACCATATAGACTAATTTAAATGAACTTTGTAAAATATATATTATTGAAAAATATATTAAATAAAAAAATATATTAAAGAAGTACAAAAATACATTTCTGATTCTGATGATCTTTGGGCCTGCAGAGAAGGCCTTGCAGGCCCTGACGGCCCACCACTGGTTGCGCTGCAATGCAATCAAGCGGACCAATCACAGATCTTGCGGCTGCGGCACCGTGACATGTAGATAAATCTTTGGAGAGGTGCACATTAGCTATGGTATAGGGTCAGGGGCGTACTGGCCCCTATGTATAGGCAGTCCTGATTGGCCCCCAATGTTATATATATATAAAATATATTCCAGACTTTTCAAGGGCCCTCTCTCCCCTAGGCCCTGGTAATCAGTATTGGTTTTACCCCCAGTCCGACACCTGTGTAGGGTACTGCGCAGCAGGGTACGGTGTAGGCAACCAGCTATGGCGTATGCTACGCCATAACCTCGACGTAGAAGTATAAATTGGCCTGTAGGCTACAACGTATGCCTACGGCATATGCTACATCGTAACCTCAGAGCAGAAGTATATATCAGCTTAATGTTAGATTATCTATCCTGACGTATTGCTCTTCAGCAACTCCTTATGTCCAGATTGGGCACCTGTACATTCAATCGTGGAAGTATAGTTGGTAAACGTAATCATCCCGTACATGATTTGACTAAAGGCTTGCGTGTTGGATGAGCAGTGCGAAAAGAATCGGCAGCTGAGTGGCATGTGGTTGGATGTACCATGTGGTTGGATGTACCATGTGGCTGGATGAACCATGTGGTTGGATGAACCATGTGGCTGGATGAACCATGTGGTTGGATGTACCATGTGGCTGGATGAACCATGTGGCTGGATGAACCATGTGGTTGGATGAACCATGTGGCTGGATGAACCATGTGGCTGGATGAACCATGTGGTTGGATGTACCATGTGGTTGGATGTACCATGTGGCTGGATGAACCATGTGGTTGGATGTACCATGTGCTCGCCCCTCACCATCCCACTCATCTGTCCAAGGAGTTGCTGACAAGGCAGGGTTAGTGGGAATTGTGAGGGGAAGAAAATAGGGGAAAAAATAAAATATTTTTTATAATAATAATAATAAATGTCTTCTAACCAATATGATCTGAAAAGATCTGCTGTGATTTATCACAAAACAAAAATGTAGATTACTTTTCCACCTATATAAACATAGACTATTTCTTTCTGATCTATTGCAATAGCTACTTTGCTCAATGAATGGCAACATTTCTGATTTGTTATAAGTACAGAATTGGGCTGCCTGTGTAAAGCCATATTATTATGATTTAATCTGTAAATGTGAGCCCTTGTACTGGTTTAAACAGGGAGACGCTGCACCGGTGAAGGAGCCCCCCCCACAAGGATTCAGACCTGTTCAAGCGACCGAGAGGCAACTTCTAACTACATTCAAAAAGCTACGGTAGCATTCCATTAGCATACGCAAATGCAAAACCATGTCCACCAGTTAGCAGGGCCCTCAGTTAGCAGGGCCCTCAGTTAGCAGGGCCCTCAGTTAGCCAGTCCATGTGAATCTCAGAAAATGTTTAATAACTGTGCAGATTTCAGTTGTGTAGACTGGAATTAACATTATTCCGGTGTTGTAGGTTCCAGATGCAGCCAGAGGGCCAGGGGGGTGCCAAAGGAGGTGTTCAGGTTTGGGATGAGAGCGATGAGGAGGACAGTGAAGGACCGTGTAGCACCGTGTGAGAAAGGACCAGCCCTGAGGATTGTGGGACAACCACCCCTCATGCAGGCTGCTCAACTTTTTTTATTATCATTTTGGTGTGTCACAAAACTAACCTAGAGGACAATTTAGATCTGAGACAGACCAGCAGATCAGAGAGGAGAGAGACGGAGACGTGACAAACCAGGACATCTGAACCGGCCGACCCACTACAGACGTGTGTGATGTTGAAAACATGGCCATTAACACACTTCGTCAGAACGGCCATTAAACACACTTCGTCAGAGCGGCCATTAAACACACTTCGTCAGAGCGGCCATTTCACATCTTTCTACATTCTTCTGGACCAAGCTACCGTGCGACACTACGGCCCTATGGAAGGGAAGGGTTTAAGCCATTGGAGCCATTTGGGACACAGCCATATGAATAAGACACAGAGGACAACAGAATGAGTGTTTAAGTATAAAATAAGACTGATTTATTAATTAATCTCATCAAGACCATTAATAGAGAGCACAGTTAAAAGGCCACACACCATCGAAACAGCCAGCCAACCAGCCCATGGCTGTATCAAGGAAACAGGTATTTCTTATTGGACAGTAAACTCACCCTGGTGTTCAGGGATCTGTCTGTTCTGCGCCCAATAAACATGGTGGAGGTTTACTTTTCAGGACTGGGGACTGAAAGAGAAGTCTGTAGATGAACGCCTACATTGCAGCGACTTCGTTGACAGGCTGTCGAACAGGAAAACAACAATGGCACTCTGACAGCATTAAAGAAACAATGTGATAATATCACATGACATCAGCGTTCTGTAAGGCTAGAGTTCCGTTGTTGTCCATGGCTGCCTGTGACAGGGTTCAAAGGTCGCTTTAGAAGTCAACAGAGGCTGCTGGGTAACTGAAGGTTGGATGGTTCCTATGACTACAGGTGTTTGGGTGGGAGGGCGTTAACGATGTGTTTAGGGGGATGGTATCGCTTTATTTAAAGCTGTGCATCTAGTGAGTTTGGCCAAAGGGCTTTCTGTTATAAACGTTCAGAGAACGACTCTTTCTACATTTGTTGCTAAGTGATAATTACGTTGTGCTGTTTATGTTTTATATCCCAATATAAATCAGACATGTAAATTGTTAACACCACAACACAGTGACTACTTGGACACACATGATCCAAAATGCTAAATTAAAGGTCTTAATTTCACTACAGATTTTTGCTTGTATACAGCGGGTCATTTCATTGGGTAAGGTCGGAGGTGCTCTTGTTTTGATAAATCACCAAAATGGAAATAAAGGCACCAATATGGCCGCTATTCTAGAACAAGCGAAGACATGCTGGCCTGGTGAGGTAGCCTCACCTTAGTTTCTAGAACCATACTGGTAAGGACACTGAACCAATAGCAGCCAGTCCATTACTGGTCGGGTAGGCTGCCTAATGTGGTAGGGCTATAGGGTGTGTCCGGTCCAAAACCATGGAGAAGGTGACTTAACAGTAGCTAACGACAATCAATTGGGTTGTAAATTTCTGGTGAATTTCCCAAAATCCCTTGGTTTTCAAGAATACATGGTTAGGAGATTCACAGAATCTGGCAGAATTGAGCGGGAAATCCAGGACTCCTCCAAACAGGATTGCTAGAAAAACCTGGGAATATAGGGAAAATCACCTGGGAATATAGGGAAAATCACCTGGGAATATAGGGAAAATCACCTGGGAATATAGGGAAAATCACCTGGGAATATAGGGAAAATCACCTGGGAATATAGGGAAAATCAGGGACTCCAGCCACATTACAAGAGAGAACAGTAACTATTATTCATCATGGCTTTAGCAGGTCTTACTGAGACCTGACGAACAGTAAAGCCTAAAGTGCACTCATGAAAAGGTCCAATTCCATCTTTTAAGGAAGTTCATAAAAGAACAATGCAAGCCTCACTGCAACAGTTTCAACCTTGGGTTTTAGCAATACAAGTACTTAACACTTCAAAGTCTTCAACTAGAGGACGACATTAGAAGGCATCATTAGTTAGGAGGATAAATGTACAAGAAAAAAAAAGAAAGCGCACTTCTAAGTAGGCAAGTGCTTTAAGTTCAGCTCTAGACCTGCTGTCTTTGCATCCAAAACGCCACACTATTCCCTTTGTAGTGCACTAGGAGGAAGTAGGGTACCATTTAGGACACTGGCTGGGAGGAAGAAGATAGCCTAAGGTCTGGGTAGTTTGTACCATTTTGCCAACTGCTATGGTCACTAAATGACTTGATGCCCCGTTATAACAGTCATCGTGATGGGACCACAACACACAAAACAGCACAGGCCAACCGGAAATCAGGCTAGGGAGACATGGCTTTCCCCTGTTACAGCTACAGCGTCTAGATTCTAGCCTGGGGGATTGTCTGTAAGAATCTATGGTACAGACAGAGTTTGTTTTCTTCGTAGCAGCACTACCATCAGGCAGCGTCTGACCAGAGTGCATTGGGGGTAATATAACACAATGGTAAAGAGAAGTCACTTTATACAAATTATCTAGTTAGTGTATACATGTTATATACACAGTATCCACAAACCTGTACAACTTTGTAGTGTATAGCTTTTGTTCTAAGCATTACATAGGCAATGGTATTTCTTATTATTTTCTTTTGTTTTTTAATAGCATTTAAGACACCTTTTGATTACTCTGTAAAATAGAAAACAAAAGAAAAGGCACATCTGAGCATGATGCAAGGGTTATTTCACGCTTTTTAAATGATAAGGTGTTTCAGAGGAGAGGACAGGAGCATTCTGGGTAATGGAGGCTCCTTTATGAATCCAGGTGTATGGAACACCCATTAGAGGGCAAAGTGGAGCAGTCCCCGGTTTGTCCATTGGGGGAGCTGTTCCTTTATTCCCAGGGCTTTGGTTTGTACATGCAACGTGTCCAGTGCTGAACTTCCACAGCGACCCAGAGTGCTGGTCCAGTACTGGATTGATGCCAGGAGGATTACAGTGTTGGACACAGCAGCATGCCGGCCCATTCCTTTTAAGACATCATCTCGGCTAGCCTGTGTCAGCTAGCCTGTGTCAGCTAGCCTGTGTCAGCTAGCCTGTGTCAGCTAGCCTGTGTCAGCTAGCCTGTGTCAGCTAGCCTGTGTCAGCTAGCCTGGGTACCAAGTCGGTTTCTGCTATACTGGCATCTCCATAGATTATTTTTTTTACATTGACAACAGAGTAGACGAAAACGAATCTCTCTGGGACTTGGTTAGCTAGAGAAAGGCTGCTAAGTTTACCCCCCCGCCCCACCCAGGCCGTTCTGTCTGTCTCCATCATTCTGATTGGTTCCCTGTCTTAGGTCAGTGCTGGAGGTTAAAGGCAACATTTGAAGTGGAGGGTGGGGCCAGGACAAGCAGGGCAGTGGGGTTTTATCCAGAACTACAGGTCCAGAGCTACAGGCTCACAGCTACAGAGCTACAGGCCCACAGCTACAGAGCTACAGGCCCACAGCTACAGAGCTACAGGCCCACAGCTACAGAGCTACAGGCTCACAGCTACAGAACTACAGGCCCACAGCTACAGGCGCACAGCTAGAGCTACAGACCCCCAGCCAAAGAGCTACAGACCCCCAGCCAAAGAGCTACAGGTCCACAGCTACAGAGCTACAGGCCCACAGCTACAGAGCTACAGGCCCACAGCTACAGAGCTACAGGCCCACAGCTACAGGCCCACAGCTACAGGCCCACAGCTACAGGCCCACAGCTAGAGCTACAGACCCCAAGCCAAAGAGCTACAGGTCCACAGCTACATGTTCTGCTCAGTACATGGCACTGTGAAGACAACCCAGCTGAGCTCACTGACTTAGTCCCAGTCTGAGCAAATTGAACCAGGCTTCACATCCATTTGAGTGGATCCTTGAACAAATCCCTTAGTTATCCACCATCCTGAATAAAATAACACTTTGGCTGCTAAGTTTGAGTTAGTAGTGAAACCTGACAATAGCACAACATTGAGGCATCAGGGCTCCCAGGCTCGCTCCACACAGATCCACATACAGAAGCATCATCTGGAGGACTCCACAGTAACATCAGGTAAGTTGGGCCAGCCAATCCGTCAATAAGGCAGGTAAGTTAGCCAATCAATAAGTCAGCCAGCAGGACTGACTAATTAGTACTACAATGTAACCATGCCCACAAACCCACATTCAGTAGCACAGTATAGGTCAACTCCACCAGACCAGGGCCAGCCGGACAGATCCGTCCTTGCTGGGGTAAAGCACAGTGACAGGTCAGGGTAGAACCTTTGGCCGTCTCCACCGTCCAGTTCTCCGCCTGGAGGAAGGAATTGGATCAGAGATTTGATGCTCCTTGCTTGTTTATTCGCTGGCACACTGGGTGGGTTTCCTATTGGCACAGAGGTCTTGAAATGGAGGCAGAGCTACTGGTCCCCTGAGATGAGGAGGCATGGCGTGATTGGTCAACAGAGAACATGAAATGGGTGGGGTCTGGAGTGTGGGTGGGAACTACGTGCTAGTCTCGTTACAATTAGTAGCTTTCAAATCATGATTTGTTTTCATTCGGCTCCGAGTCACGTGTTCTTCGTTTGATGCAGCGTGTGCCTGAGGGGTTTCCACGGCGACGCCAAAAATGACAACAAAAGAAGAACCGAGGGTCCTCACTGGCTAGCGTCCATGCTCTCTACCAATGAGAGGCTTTGAAGGGACTGAGCCAGCAGCTCCCTCTTGTAGGTCTTCGGGGGAAGTTTAGGGAGCTGGGGGGAGGAGGAGGAGGAGTTGTGTCGGGGGGGTACGGGCGGGGCAACGGAGGGCAGCGGGCACAGACTGTTTTGGCTGCTGCTGAGCGGGCAGCTCCGCCGGGGGACACGTGGGGAGGGCGTGCCGGGGGGAGTTCCAGGGGACGACGGGGAGCTGCCGGAGAAGTCCCAGTGGAAGCGCCCCACCGGGGAGGGCTGGAGGTTCAAGGGGTAGTTGATGAAGATCTCTGGGGGTCGCTGTGGGATCGGGGGGGGCGTCTCCGGCTGGGGGTCTCGGGGAGGAGGAGGCGGAGGGCTGGGAAGGGGCCCATCACTCGGGCCGTTGTAGACGGGGGTGCGAGGCTGGATCCTGGGGAGAGGGGGGGGCAGCCTCGGGGGGATGGCTGGAGGGCTGTGAGACCTTGAGCTTAACTGGAACACACACACAAATTAAATAAACAAACAAAGAAACACGTCCGAACACAACAATATTGCAGAAAGACAGCCTTATACAGTTAACTATACTGGTTAGATCCAAGGTTAAAATTACATTTAAAATGTAGGTTACTTTTAGGTTCAGGCACTACAGGTTAAGGTTAGGTTTGTCATTGGGGGAGGTTAGGTTTAGGCACTACAGGTTAAGGTTAGGTTTGTGGGTTAGGGGGAGGTTAGGTTTAGGCACTACAGGTTAAGGTTAGGCATACATTATAAGTTATTGAGGTTAAGGGCAGGGCGAGTTAAAGGTTAATGTAGGGTTATGCTACGTCTGTGTGTGTGTTACCTTGGCTTCAGAGAATGTCTCCTTCCTGCGTGGAGGAAGAGGAGGGGGCTTCATAGGCTCCTCCCCTAAGTGGTGAAGATGACCACAGGATACTGAGTGAAGCTCTACACACACACACACACACACACACACACACACACACACTTTACTAACTGTACGAACACACACCTTAGAAACACCCCCAACCCTTAGATTACATATCATTGATACCAGAGGTGGACAAAGTACAGAGTTCACAAGTACTTAAGACCAAATTGATCAGATAAAAGGAGTTCACATCTTACCGGTGACCATGAATGATATTTCCTTTACTCTTTCTAATTGTTTTATAGGTTACTGTTAAGATATGAACTTCCTTTTCCTGATCAATTTGGTCTTGAGTAGGGACTTCTCAAAACTTGTGGAAAGAAAAATACTTTTACTCAAGTAAATGTCCACCTCTGCTTGATACACCCCAAAAACCAAGACAACATATCTTAAGACGAACCCCAACACCAAGACTACATATGTTAAGACACACCCCCAACACCAAGACTACATATGTTAAGACACACCCCCAAAGCCAAGACTACATATGTTAAGACACACCCCCAACGCCAAGACTACATATGTTAAGACACACCCCCAACACCAAGACTACATATGTTAAGACACACCCCCAACGCCAAGTCTACATATGTTAAGACACACCCCCAACACCAAGACAACATATCCTAGATACTCCTGTCACTCACTGGGAGGGGGGATCTGAACAGGAGCAAATATAGTGTTTCCTCCTGGGGGGAGAAAGTGGCTGAGCAAAGAGGAGGAGCCACCTGTCAGAACAAAGACAATAGTGACATCAGAGTCAAATTCAGTCTGTACATTTGTCTGTATACTTCTGTGTGTGTGTGTGTGTGTGTGTGTGTGTGTGTGTGTGTGTGTGTCAAAAGTTCAAAAGTTCTGAGAAAGATACAAGTATTGGTTTCCACAAAGTTTGCTGCTTCAGTGTTGTTCTTAGATCTTTTTGTCAGTAGGTATTATGGTATACTCAATTATAATTACAAGCATGCCATAAGTGTCAAAAACCTTTATTGACATTTACATTAAGTTTATGCAAAGAGTCAATATTTGCAGTGTTGACCCTTTATTTTCAAGACCTATGCAATCTTATCTTAGTTTATAGCTTTTATATTTTCCTCAATCCCTGTACCGTTTGCAGAATATCAGTCGGTCCCTGATGTTTCTCCTGGAGAGAAGTGACTTCTTTGCTGCCCTTCTTGACACCAGGCCTTCCTCTAAAAGTCTTCACATCACTGTGCATGCAGATGCACTCATACCTGCCTGCTGCCATTCCTGAGCATGCGCTGCACTGGTGGTGCCCCAATCTCGCAGCTGAATCAACTTTAGGAGATGGTCCTGGCAATTGCTGGAGTTTCTTGGGCACCCTGACGCCTTCTTCACAACAATTGAACCTCTCTCCTTGAAGTTCTTGATGATTTGATAAATGGTTGATTTAGGTGCAATCTTACTAGCAGCAATATCCTGTGAAGCCCTTTTTTTGCAAAGCAATAATGACAGTAGGGCTGCAACAACGAATTGATAAAATCGATAGAAATCGATTATTAAAATTGTTGGCGACAAATTTCCTTAACGTTGGGTCTACGTTGCTGCTCGCTGTGTGGTGGAGCTACGTCACTTAAAGAAAAAAAAAACAGTTTAACTGTCTGACCGAAATCTTCAATATTATGGCAGAACTTCACTTTAAATTAAACAAAAACGTTTTACGTGCAAACTCTGTAAAACATAAATGGCATGGCACCGGAGCACCACCGTAATGAGGGAGCAAAAAAGGTTGGAGCAATAAGAGAAGGGGACTCAACAGCATGGAAAGGTACTACATAATAATAGCATGCATTGCGTTTTGAAATGAGGAATAGTTCCTCCCACAGCAGGTAGTTCTGATCAAATAGCCGGTGTTTGGTCACGATCCAGCTTAAAAGGTCTATTATTGAATCAATTCTACTTCAAAATTGTTTGACAAGTGTATTTGACAAGCTGGCTAATTAATGTTTGTGGTAGAGCCGACGCAATAGAGCTAACGTTAATCTAGTAAGCTAATTAACACTACCTGGCAGTGCTCAAGTAAACAAACAAAGAGTTTTAGTGCAAAACTAATTTAAAACGCAAACCAGATCTTACTATTACATTATTACAACATATGCTAACTTGTACCTCTTCAGGGATGCTAATTTGTTAAACGTTTCACAATGTGATTTACTTTTATCGTTTTTTCAACTACCGTTGTGCATAGTAGAACCTCCAAAGTCCGTTTCAAAATAAAAGTCATTCTAAAAACAGTAAATATGTCAAAATAAACTTAAACAGGTAAAATATATAAAGCATTGAAGTTACTATTCAACAGGCCTTATTATAAGGTTATTTACAACTATGTTCTATAAAAGTTTTTTGTTCAAGGGGTTTTATTAAGGCAAAACAATTTCAAAACATTTTACAAACGAAAGAATCCCCCTCCCAAGCCCTATAAAAGCTGTTTTGTAGACAATTATTTTAACATCTCCGGTCCGTCTAAGCAAGGGGAAAAATACCATATTTTGCACCTTACTAAAGACTATTTATTTAAAATAGAGTTATGGAAATATTTGTCTGTTTCTCCGATGCATCGATTAATCGAAGAAATAATCCACAGATTAATCGATTATCCAAATAATCGTTAGTTGCAGCCCTAAATGACAGCATGTGTTTCCTTGCCGGTAACCAATGATTTCAAGCACCACCATCCTATTAAAGCTTCCAGTCTGTTATTCTAACTCAATCAGCATGACAGAGTGATCTCCAGTCTTGTCCTCGTCAACATTCTCACCTATGTTAACAAGACAATCACTGACATAATGGCAACTGGTCCTTTTGTTGCAGGGTTGAATTGCAGGGGAAATGTTTTATGGGATTAAGTTAATCTGAATGGCATAGGGACGTTAAAATGCATTGAAATTCATCTAATCACTCTTCATGACATTCTGGAGTGTATGCAAATTGCCATAATCAACACTGAGGCAGCAGACTTTATGAGAATTAGTATGTGTCACTCAAAACTTTTGACCATATCTGTGTGTGTATGTGCACGCTACCCTCACCGTAGCTGAGGTCGTGCTCAATGAAGACGGAGCTGATGTCCGAGCAGGCAGACTGGGGCGGGGTGGGCGTGTTCGGGGAGGTGGGGACCGACATGGTGGAAGCTGTGCTCTCAGGCTCCGTCTCAGCGATGCTCCTGAAGGTGATCTTGTGGGGTGGCTCTCTCTCCAGAGGAACAGGGTGACACTTTAGGGTCCCTGACACAGACGTGCGCACCGGCCGGATGCCAGGAGACTTCAGGGTGTACAGGGTCTTCCTCGGCTAGGGTTGAGGGGAAGAGGACAGGTTCAGGAACTGGAAACTGGTGCACACTTAGCAAATTCAGAAGAAATCCTGCTTGAATGGGAATGGTCCCTGAGGTTGATACGTTATAAATTATGGGGGTTACTTCCTCATCAATTAAAAATCGAGCAAGCTACTTGATTAGTCACAAATCGTGGGGGCTGCTTAAAAAGTCACTTCCTAATCGTGGGGGCGGCTTGATAAGTCACTTACAAATCGTGGGGGCTGCTTGATAAGTCACAAATCGTGGGGGCTGCTTGATTAGTCACAAATCGTGGGGGCTGCTTGATTAGTCACTTACAAATCGTGGGGGCTGCTTGATTAGTCA
>JACXGM010037800.1:0-10947 GCA_016801145.1 Umbra pygmaea
ATCAGTAGGTCATTAATGGATCAGTACTTTATTAGTGGATCAGTAGGTCATTAATGGATCAGTACTTTATTAGTGTATCAGTAGGTCATTAATGGATCAGTACTTTATTAGTGGATCAGTAGGTCATTAATGGATCAGTACTTTATTAGTGGATCAGTAGGTCATTAATGGATCAGTACTTTATTAGTGTATCAGTATTGCCGGTATTGCCGCCATGCATAATGCCCCTTGTTATGACCAAATAACTCCTTCTTCCAAATTGAAGCTGGTATTTCCAAATGTGCGTTTGCATACCTCAAGCGACTCTGTTTGTGGCATGTGCAGAAAAGGCTTCTTCTGCATCACTCTCCCATACAGCTTCTCCTTGTGCAAAGTGTGCTGAATTCTTGAATGATGCACAGTGACACCATCTGCAGCAAGATTATGTTGTAGGACTTTGGAGGAGGTCTGTGAGCTGTTTTTGACTGTTCTCACCATCCTTCGCCCTTTGCCTCTCCGATATTTTACTTGGCCTGCCACTTCTGGCCTTAACAAGAACTGTGCCGGTGGTCTTCCATTGCCTCACTATATTCCTGGCAGTGGACACTGACAGCTTAAATCTCTGCGATAACTTTTTATAGCCTTCCCCTAAACCATAATGTTGAACAATCTTTGTTTTCAGGTCATTTGTGAGTTGTTTTGAGGCCCCCATGTTGCTACTCTTCATACTCTTCAGAGGAGAGTCAAAGAGAACAACAACTTGCAATTGGCCACCTTAAATACCTTTTCTCATGATTGGATGCACCTGTCTATGACATTCAAGTCTTAATGAGCTCACCAAACCAATTGTGTGTTCCAATTAATCAGTGCTAGGTAGTTACAGGTATTCAAATCAACAAAATGACAAGGTTGCCCAAATGTATGCACCTGTCCAATTTCATTTTGATGCATATTGCACATTTTCTGTTAATCCAACTAACCTTATTTCACTACTGAATTTACACCCAATTATTTATAACATTAAAATCATTGAAATTGTCAGGGGTGTTGAGTTTGAAACTATTGAAATGTAGGTTAGAAGAAGTCTACAGTATATATTTGACAATTTGAACTCACACCAGAAATGCTAATGGAAATAAGCGCATAAACTGAAATTTATCATACAAAATGTATATGTTATATACCAAAAGAAATTGGGCATCCTGATGTTGGGGTTTTCTATGTGAAAGAACATTTGTGTTTCAGTCAAGTACTCATTATTTCACAAACTTAAATCTAGCGCAATCGTGTGGACAGAGCCATATAACCAGTTGACATAGCACTCATGCTAGCTCGACCATGATCTCCCTGAGTGAGAGAGCTGCCTGATGAGAGAGACTGTCAAATTATTACTTTAGGCGATTTACGAACATAGACAAATGATAGATATTTGTCATTGTTCCCTTTAACCCTTACCCAACATTTATTGCATTAATTTCTTTCTGACTTGAAAAAAGGTCAGAGCTCTGAAGGTACTGTCATCTTGCAGAATCTTTTAGTAAAAGCTGTCAGAGTCCTGAAGGTACTGTCATCTTGCAAACTCTCTCAGCAAAAGCTGTCAGAGTTATGTAGGTCTTGTCATTTTGTAGACTCTATTAGAACAACTAAAGATTGTTCACATTATTGCCTCAGGAATTCCAACTTAAAGCTTTTGGTTAGTTTTCTTAGTACTGCAATTGTAACAATATTCATGTAGTTAATAATTAATGCATCATCTATACAGGATACAACTGGTTGGGCTCTCTTCTGGTCTGTTAACCAGCATTTAGCAGACTGATCCAAGTGACCTGCAGATAAACTTGAGAAGAACCAGAGGTACAACTGGGTCGGATGCTTCAGTCAGTAAAGATTTACTGAGGTTGACAAAGAAAGAGACATTAAGGCTCCAGCATTGCCTAATGATCAAAGTGTTATTCCTTTGTTACAGAACTACCACCCCAGAAACTGCATTATTCCTTTCTTACAGACTATCACCAGATAGCCCCGCAGTCTGGATCATTATGAAGTGATACAAGGATTTTGGCTTGGCAGCTACTGATTGTTACAGTGAGATGTATGTTATGTTGAATCTTTGACTAGCCCATCTGTGTGAGCTGTTGGCTGTACTGCCACTCCTTGACCCTTAAGAGCCAGCAGAGGGCAGCCTTCACAACAGGCCAGGCAGCCAAATGCCAGGTCACTAAAGGCTCTGACATTTAATTGATTCCAAACCTGGTGATCAAAGGCTAAGCTAATTGTTTGCCCTCCTGACAGCAGGAGTGAAAGCATATCTTCCCCATACCTTTCAACACTAGATCAGGGAGATGTAGTAACACCCACTTCACCAGGAGCATACAGGAGATGTAGTAACACCCACATCACCAGGAGCATACAGGAGATGTAGTAACACCCACATCACCAGGAGCATACAGGAGATGTAGTAACACCCACAGCACCAGGAGCATACAGGAGATGTAGTAACACCCACAGCACCAGGAGCATACAGGAGATGTAGTAACACCCACATCACCAGGAGCATACAGGAGATGTAGTAACACCCACAGCACCAGGAGCATTAATTCCACTCCAACTACACCCATTTGAGCAAGAGGACCATGGAGTAATTTGTCTCGTACAGTAAATGGCATTAGATAAACATATCACATTTAAACAAGAACGCTTGTATGTGCATATTTGTATGTGCATTGCCATTGCTGTGCTGTAACTGAACAGATCAAGTAGCTGTGTCGCTGTACTGCTCTGAACGTTATTAAAGAGATTATAGTGAAATGTTTCTGTAATGACTGTCCTCATGGCAGTGGTTTCAGGTAGGTCAGCCGATACCAGCAGGGTCAAAGGTGCCTCCCAGTCCTTTCAGATGCCCCTGTCTACCCAGCAGATGTGGACGTTTACTTGAGTAAAAGTACTTTTCTAAGGTAACTCTGAGTTCACACGTTTTGGGAAGTCCCTACTTAAGACCAAAATGATCAGGTAAAGGGAGTTCACATCTTACTGGTGACCATGATAGATATTTCCTTTACTCTATCTAATTGTTTTATAGGTTACTGTTAAGATATGAACTCTGTTTACCTGATCAAATGGATCGTAAGTAGGGACTTCCCAAAACTTGTGAATTCAGAGTTACTCAGATTAGTACTTTTACTCAAGTAAATGTCTACTTCTAACCAGCCCTAGCAGATGGCCCTGTCTAACCAGGACATCAAGCAAGACTGCCACGGTTGTACTGGGGAAGTAAAGTATTGATTCAGCTACGATTCAGGAGTTTAATTTGTGGCAATATGTTGCTTTAACAATGGGGCAACTTTATGTTTAAGTTAATGTGAGCATTTTAACAAAAATCTCCTACTGTGCATCACTGCTTTTGGATGGGATGAGAGTGTTCCCTCGTAATATGTAAAGTGCTTTGGGTGTCTCAAAAAGCGCTTTATAAGTCCAATCAATTATAAAAGCATGCAGGCACAGATGCGTGCAAATGGAGGAGCACGAGCGCACACATACACTCACAAACACACTCACACATGCATGCAGTGTGCACATGACCACATGACCACAGCGTTCAAAGATGGGTCTATGAATTACTTATCATGAGTCAACCAACAGCATGAAGTATTCATTTGGAAACACTTCAATTCAAAACTTGAACAGTCAGAGTTAAAGAACAAGTAATGATTGCTAAGTAGACCATATCTCAGGTATGACATCCCATAACTATTCGGAATCCAATTTCAGATCCTAAACATATTTGGCTTTGCATAATGTTAACCACATACAGTATATTCAACCTCTCCATCATGCCTCTTTTGCCTCGCTAACCATCTATTTTGACCAGGTTCATTCATCCCACTTCTACAGATGCTTTTCTTTTCTCTCACCTGCCTCCCTGCACCAAATCAGTGAATTTGCAGACTCATTTATTTTTCCTGCCATGCTCCTCTCGGGTGTCACCATGTCTGGAATGCTGATGAGGGGTTATTTGCCAGCCAGCCACTAAGGGGGCCGTCTAATGCACCAGCCCCCGCTGTGGCCTTATCAGGGTGTGTGTGATGGACATGGACCAGTTAGGTGACGGCTTGGCATTGCTACCTTGGTCATGTGAGCGTTAAATCTGACTGGGATTAATTGAATCATTGAAAATGTGATTGTTTTCGAAAACTGGCTTACTATAGCGCATTATCACTGAGATTTAAAATTAGCAGGAAGAAGTTCTACATGGTGGTTTTTGGAGCCAACAAATTATTTCAAATTCTCTGAATGGAATGTTTGTTTAAGCTTTCAGACTTTCAATGAATGAATCAGTTTTTTTCCATGTTTGGCTTTCAGGCATGTATTGTCACACATTAAGTTTTATGTGAACAAATAGCACCCGTGAACTGTATAACAATTTTCTCTTTTAAAGGGACAATTTAGGATTTTAACAATGATGACCTTAACGTAGTTCCCCAGAATCAGAATTTTGTTTTCCCAGCATGAAGAAAATTTGACATTTTTTCCTTGCAATTCAATGTTGAAGTAACACACCATAAATTAATGACTAGGCCTCGAAGGAAATAGGTAGGAGTTTTCAATTCATTGTCCTCAACCTAGTTAGCAAATGCACCAATGCTATTTGGCAAATAGTTAATCTGACTCTGGGGAAGTAGACCGAAGGCTTTATTGCCAAAATCCAGAATTGTCCCTTTAACTATCTATTCAATCTAATCTAGTAAGTGATTACTTGACATGTTTACTGCACAGTCCCTATTTGACTAACCATACATAATGCTGTTCAGACTTAGCCCACAAACATAAATGACACATTGCCATTACTTGATTGTTTTGGGGGCTGGTTAAAATATGATGGATAGAGACTCAATTTTTGGCAGAATGAACGTGTCAGGTAAATTAGATTTCTGATGTACAGGATTGATTTATTACAGACTATCAGTATCACAGAAAAAAATAAAAAAATCAAAGCAGCTGAGAAATTGATTGTAGCAGATATACGCGTGCACACACAAACACACAGCATGTAGTAGGAAGCAGCAATAGGAAGCAGGACTCATTTTCTAATCCCAGTGCTAAAACCAGAAAGCGTTTACTTAATGGGCCATAACATTTTGGCTCAGGTGGAACACAGTTATGAGGTACTATATAATCGTTCAGGTGATACAAAATCAGGTCTCACCTCCCATTCAGACTGCATTAAAACACCAATACCAATTCAGATCAACATGCAATTGTGTTTACTGTGAACCGGACAGTACTAGGGTCTTCTTCACTCTTGCATTGAAGCGAATACTATCTATCCAACTCCTTCGTGGTTATTTATTGCCCGCTCTGACCAAGTGAAGTCATAGCAAGACCTTGTGGTGAAAGGTGTATGTGGCGTCATTGTACACCGCCCACCGGTGCGGACGTAGGTTTGCCAATGATGACGTTACTAATTGTGAACTTAGGCTAGCAGGACTGGAAGATTCTGTCTGCACAATGGTGATCCTGAGATAAATAGCTTCAAACCGTCCAACAGAGGGACAGAAACATTGAACGGAACAAGGCTTTGTCAATAAAAACATTTTGAAGAAACTGCCGATTGAACTTTCAGGTCCAAAACTCTTGAAATTCGAACATGTCCATCTTCCTTCTTCCTGCTGAAACAACTACAACTTTATCTCTCGCTATATCACTTCTGACACCAACGCAGCAGATGGCGTGACAGGGGAGAACAGTGAGGTGCTGGCATTAAAGGCGAACATCCTACGCCTTAAATCAATAGGGTTAACCTGCTTGGCAGTATGAGTAACATGGCATACAGTTTACATTAGTAAAAGCATACAACTGGACTTGGGTTTAAACACTGCTCAACAAAAATTAAGGGAACACTAAAATGACACATCGGGTTTTGATGACCGAAACATATTAAAGATCTAAAACTTTACTGTACATTGTGTAATTCGATGAGAACAAAATTACATAACAACGGTCAATTGAAACCAAAATTACCAACCAAATGAGGATTCAATCTCACACCCAAAAATCAAAGTAAACAATTGAAATCACAGGCTGTTCACAGAACACAGGCTGTTCAAATCACATAATTTCATCAGGGCAACTCATAATGTGACTCTGTAGTGTTCATGGCCCCCACGTGCCTGTAAGTACGCTATGGGCATGCTCCTGATGAGACAGCGGAGGGTGTCCTGGAGGGATTTCTCCCAAACCTGGATACGGGCATCGATGAGCTCCTGGATACTGTGGCGCTACTTGCCAGCGTCAGATGCACCGAAACGTCCCAGAGGTTCTCAGTTGGATTCAGGTCTGGGGAACATTAGAGCCAGCCAATGGAATCAATGCCTTCGTCACCCAGGAACTGCCTACACACTCTGGCCACATGAGGCCGGGCATTGTCCTGCACCAGGAGGAACCGAGTACCCATGGCACAAGCAAAAGGTCTGATGATGGGTTTGAGGATTTCATCCCGGTGCCTAACAGTAGTCCGGGTACCGTTGGCTAGAACGTGGATGTCCCAGGCCATCATTGACCCACCGCCAAACTGGTCATGCTAAATGATGTGGCAGGCAGCATAGCGTTCACCACGGTGTCTACAGACTCTTTCACATCTGTCACATGTGCTCAGTGTGAACCTGCTCTCATCTGTGAAGAGAACGGTGCGCCAGTTTTACATTTGACTTTTTAGTCATTTAGAAGACGACTTACATTCTCCCTGGAGAAACTTAGAGTGAAGTGCCTGGCCCAAGGACACAACGACATTTGGCACAGCCGGGAAATCGAACCGACACCCTTCCGACTACTAGTCAGACTCCCTAACCGCTGAGCCATTTTGACCCTCAAATGCGGACCTGCCAAATGTGGTGTTTTCTGGCGAATTCCAATCAAGCTGCATGGTGCTGGACTGTGAGCACAGGTCACACCAGAGAACATCGGGCCCTCATGCCACCCTCATGTAGACTGTTTCAGACAGTTTGGTCAGAAACATCCAGACAAGTGTCCCGCTGGAGATCATTTTGAAGGGCTCTGGCACCGCTTTTCCGGTTCTTCTGTCTGTGTCCAACAATTGCAAAACGATTCCCTTTTTGGGGGTTGTCTTGCTGTTGCCTCCAATACACCTGTTGTCACTTTCATTTGCACCACAACAGGTGACATTGATTTACAATCGCTTAGGATTCCTAACTGGACAGATTTATAGTTTAATTGACTTGGTGTTATACTGTGATGATTGCCTGTTCCCTTAATTGTTTTGAGAAGTGTGTATTTTTGCGTAGTTTTCATTTTTTTGTTGATAAAGAGAAGCATTGTCTTTCTCCGTTTCTCACCTCTCCTGCACCCAGAGCACAGTCGTCTTTCCCCTTGCTTTGTGCTGCATTCAGCTGGAGGGTCACCTGGTAACATTCTTGGATATCTACAAGGAATTCAATAAATAAGTTAAACAACAAAAGTTTACTGTCCCCTCAGAGCACTGTCATATATTTATATATGAGTATAAATTAATAATAATCACTGAAACATGCCATAAATATTGTATTTTCAAAACTACCAGTGTGGTTTGTTTTCTTCAGTGAGGGTCTCATGTTGCATGTCCGTCTGGTACAATGAATTTAAGATGCATCATAAACCATTCTAATTGTTCAGTATGCTTTCACCTTAGCAAATTAGACTAAACTAGATAAAGATATTACTTCACAATACTCTCTGCATTAAGGTTCTTGAATTAATATTGGGGACTGTCTGTAATGTCTGCTGTTTCTAACTTGGTGTTAAACAAATCAAAGTTTGAGGACAACCTGCCAGGTCTATCACTACAGCTAACCTTGTACCTGGAGATTGACAGTTGTATTAACCTGATTTAGCATTCATTTAGATAATTATTAGTCATGTGTCCTAAATTAAATTTGAAGAGAAAACCGTGGATCTCCAGGAGCAGGGTAGGACAGCTCTAAAGTATAACCAAAGAGTTTTGTGTCAGCACCACCAGGTGGTGCCATTTCCACCACTGTGGCCAGCTCTGATGTAGCCCTCTTGGTGAACTGTACCTACAGACCCTCCCATTTCCTGCTCTCCCCTCATTTTGCCACTCCTTCCACAAGTCACCCCCCATCAGTAATTGAGTTTCTTAAACATTGCCCCTAACCTCCCTCAAACTCCCCTATCCTACACCCCTTCCGTACCCGCATTCGCCCCTCGGGTCATTCAACTTTCCCGTCCTCTGTTCACCTATTGAGTGGCAGCCACTTGATGGGAATGTAGGGTGACAATGTAGCTGATGTCACACACAGGCCCCTTGCTGAATGGTTGACATAAAGAGGTTGCTCTTCTCGTAAAAGATTTGGCTCGGCTAATCTACAAGTTTCTCAGGTTGAATGTCAGGACACACTGATGGAAACATTGTGTGAAACGGAGGCCAACATGAACAGCAGCTAAAGTTTTGATTATTTTTTTGTTTAAATATTATGCGTGTGACTGCTGTGAACTTGAAAAGGGGGGGGATGGGAACAAAAGTGAAAGAATGAGGCATGTGACTCATCAACGTGTATTTGAGTGTCTCGGTGTGTAGGAGTGAAGTCATGTGTAGGCAGAGCTTTTTGCTTCCCAGCTGGTTAGAAAGGGCCTCGCATTCACAAACACACACACACACAAACACATTCGAACACACATAACTCTGGTGATTTTACAAATTCTTATTTAGGTGCAAGCACTGTACAAACAATGCAAACACATACCAGTAACTTACCCTGATCAAAGCGGAATTCTTGAAGCCAGGAAAATCATTAATTGAATAATAAATGCTGTAAAAATGTTGTACATCACAGTCTACATACAAGCATTTTTGGCACATTGTTCACAAGAAACAGAACTTTGTGGCCTTTGGCGAGACAATACATACAGTACATATTAAGACTTTAATCAAAAGAACTTGACTGTCTGAACAAATAAAATCTACATTTTCTCAATATTTTACAACCATTTTTTAAATCTGTCCTTTAACATATCTACAGAAGAAAGGCCCTGATCAAATGCTCAACTAAATTTACAGAACTTCTTAACATTTTCAAGCCTTTGTATACAGGTTGTATATCCTCGGACCTGAATAATAACCATCTCTGACACTGTAAATAAAAAGCATCAGATAACATTTCTGGCATAAAATGTAATCCACTTTTTTATTTATTTAATTCAAACGCCACAACAGGCTTTTAATTTGCTTTATTTCAGAGGCCGTTTCGTGGTCTATACAATGTAAAAAATCCTTGCGGAAATTACTAAATAAGATTACACACAGTATAATTTTAAAACCTAGCCCAGTGAGGGCTGGAATAAACAGGACTAAGAGAATGGACTCAATATGTATATTGTTTATTTAGGTGTATTTTGTGTTTATAGTCGGTGCATTGCATGTAGGTTTGTGTTTATATGATTTACACGTAATGCCCATTTAAGTATGACACCTCTCTCTAGGTTGGCTATTGCTGAAATAGGGTTTAGGTTAGGTTAGGCTGGATTCTTGTAGATCTGTTGATTAATGATTATGATCAGCCGTGTTCTATTAGTTAGTTAAGCTTAATGTGTAAATATACACTCACCTAAAGGATTATTAGGAATACCCGTTCAATTTCTCTTTAATGCAATGATCTACTCAACCAATCACATGGCAGTTGCTTCAATGCATTCAGGGGTGTAGTACTGGTCAAGACAATCTCCTGAACTCCAAATTGAATGTCAGAATAGGAAAGAAAGGTGATTTAAGCAATTTTGAGCGTGGCATGGTTGTTGGTGCCAGACGGGCTGGTCTGAGTATTTCACAATCTGCTCAGTTACTGGGATTTTCACGCACAACCATTTCTAGGGTTTACAAAGAATGGTGTGAAAAGGGAAAAACATCCAGTATGCGGCAGTCCTGTAGCCTTGTTGATGCTAGAGGTCAGAGGAGAAAGGGCCGACTGTGTCAAGCTGGTAGAAGGGCAACTTTGACTGAAATTAGGGCTGGGAGGTATACCGGAAAAAACTATATACCGGTATTCATGTATGTAGCGGTATGCTATATTCGTTACCGGTATTTTTTTCATGTCATTCCGCCAGCTGCAACAGCTGAGAATAATCTTATTTTGGAATAAACTGCGCCCCTAAAATCTTAATGCCCACTGCGTTACAAACACAAACACACGTGAGAAACAAACACCTGGAAGTTAGATAAACGGTGAAAAAAAACAATATAGGGTGCAGGTAGAATTATCCGCGCAGCAGCAAGCGAAAAATGTGTTGTTAAGGGTGCAACGTCGATAGTGTGGACATGGTTTGGTTTAAGATCCCGTTTACACGTACACGGACGTTTTTTTTGAAAAACTGAGATATTTCCCTTCGTTTGTGCCCTTCGTTTACACGCAAACAGAGAACTCGCCCTTGAAAACGATTCTTTCTAAAAACTCCGGCTAAAGTGGAGATTTTTGAAAACTCCGTTAGCATGTAAACGAAGGACAACGGAGGTTTAGGCAGCCGACGTCACAGTATGCGCCAGAACATCACCTGCGCCAAAAGTGCGACCTATGTTTACATTTTCATCTGGCTACTTTTGGGAATCTGATTGGCTAACGTGGGCTTCAGCCTTTCGTTATACTGCCACCAACACCGTTGGCATGCTCTTGACGGCATATACACAATTGGTTCTATTAGCGCATGCACTAAGCCACTCGACCAATGTTATAACATGGGAAAAAAGCTTATGGGGGTTGTTTGGCTCAAGTTCAAAGGCTATTTTTCCGTGCCCAGAACCTGTGAAACCAATCTGATTGTCAGAACTATACCAGTAGCTAATCTAGTTAAATGACAGTGGGACTTTTTTGTAATTCATAAACCTAAGCAAGTACTGTGGTGGTGCGACATGCCACGGTTCAGTACTAAAGCCATAGACAGCGGATAGGCTTGTTTTTTTGCGGTTGC
>JACXGM010037801.1:0-11002 GCA_016801145.1 Umbra pygmaea
TATATATATATATGTGTGTGTGTGTGTATATATATATATATATATATATATGTGTGTGTGTGTATATATATATATATGTGTGTGTGTGTGTATATATATATATGTATATGTGTGTATATATATATGTATATATATATATGTATATATATATGTATATGTAGATTACATTGTAGTTTCATGCGCTGTGCTACATAAAATTGCCTGTCTAGGGAGAGAGAGGCAACCAAGGATGGTTGTAGAGGAAGACTGGGGTATTGAAGCTGTTTTCGAGGACAATGAAACAGGCACGGTCATAAGTGACAGTCTAGGGTGACCACACGTCCACTTTTCCCTGGACATGTCCTCTTTGATTACCGTTGTTTCATCAACACTAGCAACACAAACGCAGAGTTTTTATAGTCGAACGCAGATTTTTCTCTTCAAAATAATAGCGCACATTCCAATGCATGAAATAATTGTTGTAAATTCATTTTAATGCTAGTGAATTGTAATCGAAAACAATTGTGTTATGTGTTTAAGTAACTATTAAAATAGTTTGAAAAAAGATTAATGTTTTTAATAACAATTGTAAAAGATATGCATTAAACTAAATTTTATGAATATATTGTCTCATATAAACTAAAATATTCATTCTGCCAAAACCTGTGCTATGGATAAATGTTCAATAGGATGTGTTAAATCCAAATATAGTCTCATTCCCTCGAGTACTTGAGGCAGTATAGCCAAAAACATTGATTTGATTATAATTCACTAGCTTTAAAATGAATTTACAATGATTATTTCATGCATTGGAATGGACGCTATTATTTGGAAACAAAAATGTAATGCTTTCTTCACTTAAATTGTTGCTGTCAAAGTTGGTCACACACACACACTCAATGTATTGTGACGAATATTTTATTTCACTTTCATTGATTATAGTAATGTACATTTCCAATTATTTGCTACATACACATTTAGACGATCAGCAACTTCTTGCCAGCCTTTCTCTTTTGTTTGATTAATTGCTGCGGTATTCCTTTTTTGGTAATCATATGTTTCAAAAAGAAAACGCTGCTCAGTAACGGTGAATATCGCTGCTCTTTCTTTCCCATTATTTGCCATGGTAAATTGATGAATCTATGCTCCACCATCAGGGCTTGACTATTAGTCTATTAAGCTAGACTATTTGAACCTGGTTTGAATTAGTGAGATCACATGAGCTTCAACTTAATGTTATGGAACCGATTTAAGCTCAGCTGATTAGTTCGGTTCATTCAAGTCTCGTTTAGGACTTTAATCTTCGCTTTTCTAAGCGGCCTTTATGGAATACCCCCTGGTCTCATATCCTATGCCACTGTTTACTACTGACCTTTAGTTTACATTGCTGGGCCAGCTCCGACATATTTGGCTCCCTGGGCGAAATTTGGGAATGATGAACCCCCTCCAAAACCAACACACACTGCCCCCTAACATCTTAGGTCACATTTACATTTCAATATATTTCAGCAACATTTTCAAGTTTGCTCAAGACGAGACAAAAATAATTTAATACTGTTTGTATTTACATTGTCATGTCTCAAGATGGCAATCGCAAGTTTATTCAAGCTCGAGCACTGAAACCAGGGGTCCGTTCTTCGTAGGTCGCTAACTCAGTTAGCTGGATTTGATTGTTGAAGATTTGGCATGATCTTGGATTGTTTGGTTTTTTGACGCTCATCCTGGACTTGCTGCCATAGCAACAGGTGCGTAAGCTTAAACCTGCTTGGGAGCAGGTTCATTTTATGTAAACAGGATTAGATCACAGATTGTGTTAATTGAAATTAGGTTCACAGCCCTAGTAAAAAAAGTATATTTAAATTATACTCCAGTATTATACTTTTAGTATACTTATTTTTAACCATAAATGTGTATTTAATATATTTAAGTATATTTGAAGTATTCTTTTAAAATATACATACCAAAACAATATAGCCTATTAGAAGTATATTTAGGAAAAAAAATAAAATACATTTCAAGTAGCTACAACAAACTATATTTTTTGCTTGGGAGTGTAAATTCGCAGGTAGGTTCATTTCATGTAAACAGGATTAGATCACAGATTGTGTTAATCGAAATGGGTTCAAAGCCCTAGTAAAAAAAGTATATTTAAATTATACTCCAGTATTATACTTCTAGTATACTTATGTTTAAACATAAATGTGTATTTAATATATTTAAGTATATTTGAAGTATTCTTTCAAAATATACATACCAAAACAATATAGCCTATTAGAAGTATATTTAGGATAAATAAAATACACTTCAAGTAGCAACAACGAAGTATATTTTTTGCTTGGGAGTGTAAATTTGCAGGTAAGTTACATTCTTAATATTTCAGAGAAATAATATTATATCCCATTAAAAATAGGAATTGAATCAAACCCAGCTAGCACAGTGCTGTCGGGAGGCCGGCGGTTATAGCTGACGGTACAATAGGTTTTTGCTCAACATTTAACGGGCAGTCCGTCGGTGTTGGAGCCTGAGTGGTCCACCGGCGGGTGAGCAGAGTTTTACACAGAGATCCTCTTGGAATCCTCGCACTCATACTGTTGTTCCAGTTAGTCCATCAGCTGCTTATAGGCTACATACTATGTTAGTCTTATTTGTTTTAGATTTTTATTTCTAATGAAAAGTATTTTAATGTATTTAGAAAATTGGTTACAACAACATTTAAATACAATACAAACACATATAGATTTATTTTGAAAATCAAATATAATAAAATCTATATTAAATAAAAAACTTTGTCTTTTTTTATTTTAGACAATATGTCAAGGTCCAAAATGCTGCCGGTGGACCACTTGGCTGGTAGTGTTAAACGATGAGCAACCGCCTGATGGACCACAAACTCTGCCTCAAGGGGAAAATAAAAATATCAAGATGACTGTATTACAAAGCTAACATTTTGAGCCTAACAAAGGTGAATTCTTCCAATATACAGGTAATTAGGGCGGGATCGGGCTTGGTGACAGGGGTAGTATTTCATGACGCCATTCCCTGACCCAATCTCCGGACCACAGACCCGTTACAATGCAGCCCTTTGGTGGAGGTACAGCCTGATGATGACTGCAGCTAGTGCACTTGGACCAACCTAGTGGCAGAGCTTCACCGGACAGAATTGTGGAACACCATTTTTGATTTGTGTTTCGGAAAAAAACAAACCAAAAACACATTAAATGAATAATAAAAGACAAGACATTATGCTTACCTCCTTGAGTTTTATTTCAATAATTCTTTGTAAAGAAAAGCCAGTGTCATCTTTTGCCTGCAATAAAATATATTTTTATGCAAGGTCAGCAATAGTAGCTACTCTGTGGTGGCTCTGACATTTAATAGCTATTAGTGAAATGGTATTATGTAATTACCAAAATAAAATTATACAAATAAAAGAATACTATAAAATAAGTGAAAAAACCATAACATGGTGACCACTTACGCATTTAATTTGTCTGCTACTTTTTGCCAGCCCATTCTCCTGGGACCTCATGTATAAAAGATTGCACAGCTTACATACCAGAAGATGGCGTACGGCCAAAACTAAAGTACCTACGCACAGAAAAATTCACATGTATAAAACCGGTCGTACGCCAGGTCCGGCGCACCTTTCCTTTATAAATCACAATCAACGTGAGATTGAACGCACGTGAACGAGCAACTGACCCCGCCTTGCCTCCTCCCATAATTGAATATGCAAATTGCCTATATATGCACCGCTTAGGTCATTTCTTTGCCTGAATTACAATGGCTAAACACGCAACAAAGAACATTTTCACAGACTGTGAGTTCGAGGTTCCAACAACAGAGGTGAAAGCAAGGAAACGTGGCCTGTCATCAGGTATTAGGAGAAAAAAAAGTCAGCGGAGTGGGAAACTGTCACTAGGGCCGTAAATGTTCAGAGAACCGGACCATGGTCACGCATCATAATCAGGCACCGCCAACAGCCATTCAGCTGCCATATGGTCAGCTCCACCACTGACCGAGCCCCCTACATGTACATTGTTACATCATTGTAACGCTGCTCTTGCTCATTTTGGGGGTTTGTGAGCGGGGTGAGGAGCCAAGTTTGCAACGGGTAACCACGGTCACCTACGGGTATACATTAACCACATACTCAGATGCCAATACAAGATCATTGCCTTATTTTACCGTATAGCCTAATGATCATAAATTAAATTTTTTACCAATAAGCCAGCCATCCTGCACAGCCCCTGCTTGCGACAACATTTGTCAAACACATTTGCGCATCACAGATCACTTGAACATTAATAGAGTGGACGTGTTTTCTGTTCACATAAGCAAATTCATTATGGTGCCCTTTTTAGCAATGTGAGTGCAGTCGATGGCTCCGATTACATTTGGAAATCGGCTCATCGCTGCGAATTGCAGTTTAATGTTGGCCTGCTCACCAACATTTAAGGGAAATTTTTAAACCTGGGTGACATACGGATGAGACCGTTCCATACAGCTGCCATGGCGCAGCTCAGAGATGGTTGGGAAATGTCTGACCGGTCAGCCAGCTCTCTCTGAAAAGCGCTGGTTGCGAGGAAGCCCAATGTGGTGAGAACTTGCAATGGGGCAGGTAACGTGTGGTTCCTTGCTTTCTCACGTTCTAAAGCCGGCCCAAGCTCAGCACAGAGTTCCAACAGGATAACCCTTGGCAACCTGAATCGACTCAGTCATCGCGGGCCAGCAAATTAGTTTGGTGTCTGAATACACGCTCTCTCCGGATTCTCCTATTTGCAATGTCTTCTAGCAGTTCCAGAGCAATCATTGCGCATCAAGTACTATAGCAGCATGATTTACACGTCCTTTTATAGGCTACACCTAATTTCTCACACCTTGTTCACTTATTTACACATAATCCACAGAATCAATTGAACATCAACAGTGAGTGATTTTGCACAACTGTTACTAGAGGTGGATCCAGGCGTCATGCCTCCTGTGCGTTATGGATGAGCCAAAGTCAGGCTCACAGAGACAATTGCATTTTCCCATGCAAATCTTGTAGCTGCACAGCGAGTATATATTTCATCTGTGGTAAATAATCTGTGCTGTGTGCAATGTTAACCATATACAGAGGGTGACATGCATTTTCTGAATGATTATGTCGTTCGTTTGACACCCTCAATTTTAACAGAAGTTATTGAGTGGTGGCAGATTAAGGTAATAGCATTTCCCATTTGGGTTTTGGCATTTTGATTGAGTCATCCACATCAATGATCAAACTTTTATTAGCGGATGTATCTATGTTTTTAGAATAGTCAACGTCATAGACGTATGACAGTAACTGTAGTAGACACTTTATAATGTTTAGTGAGTTATGGCACTTTTCAGTCCAATTTGTGACGTTACAGAGCCAGACAAGTCTTTGCATACGGCCCGCCAGGGGCGTTGAACTGGGGGTAAAACCAATACTGATTACCAGGGCCCAAAGGGGAGAGAGGGCTCTTAAAAATACTGTAATATATTGGATTTGAGGAAAATGGGGGCCCATCAGGACTGCCTATGCATAGGGCCCAGGATCCTGTGCTACACCGCTGCGGCCCGCACATTCTCACGTCTGCTCAAAGGTTTCTGTGACGGCCCGCACATTCTCACGTCACGTTCATTTTTATACATCACACCATGTGCTTGGAATCCAGCGTACGCAAGCTTTTCGTGCGTATGCAACATTTATACATGAAGTTCCTGGTTTTTGCAGACTTTGAGGTGTTCCCTTGCATTTTAATCAAACTTTCAAATTCCTCGTAACCTTCAAGAAATATCCGTTGCTCTGCTGCGGAGAAAAACTGGGCGTGCTCTTTGGCCATGATGAGCAGCCAATAGCAGTGTTGCTGATCAGCGTTTCTACTACTGATCTCCCCTTTTATGCCGAAGCGCGTACACGCAATCATCTCAAATGACTCAATCCAGCAATACTAATCGTAAATGACAGGTGTGTTTGAAGAACCAAAGAAGCCAGATCATGATTAGCCAGATGAAGTCATCTTGGATGTGTCATTTGATCTCGGATGTATTAAGCAACGTATGAAGAACGGACCCCAGACCAGCCCATTGACCTAAAAAAAAGAAAAAATCTATAATTTGTCTATGCATCTAAATCATTTAAAGTAATTTGTCTGGCTCTTCAGGAAGCTCTCTCTCTCAGGGAGAGCAGGGTACAGCTAGCGCAACTGCTATGGAAGATTATGGCTTTGTCCACCCAGTTGATTGGGCTTTATACAACTTTGTAAAATAATGTTTATAAATAAATATGTTATTCATTGTTTTACTTTATGTCGACTTCTGAGAAAATGTTAATTTGTCTGTTTACTTTGATTGGGGCTGTTGACTTCCGGTGAAAGTACGCTGTGCGCGAATTGGCTGCCGCTTCTCATCATAAATCAATGTTTGTAAACTATTCATTGTTTTTGTTATTCGTTACTTTGTTTTGTTTGGTTAAGCATTGTTTGTAAACTTTTTCATCATCTCATGCTAACGTGTCTCTGGGTGATACTGCTGGAACGGAGTGTCTGGATCTGGATGTATTATTTCCCGGGACATAATCTGGATAATCAGCCTCCTCTCATCTACAAAAATGCAGTAGTTCCCATTATTGAAATACATAATTAGAAGGTTAGATTTTTTTTAAGAAAATATTACAACACGAGGGAAATCATTGATTGTGTCCGAAGAGGGGAAAAAATAGGCATACATCTAGTGTACACACTGATATACATTAACTGCAAGGGAACCCATTCAGTCAACATACAAGTCATTTGCGATGCTAATGAACGAACATTAGGCACACTGAAAATGCGCGTCGAGAGTTTGGCTAGGACAGGAGGCACTTTACACTACTCTAGTTGCAGCATTCTTTGTGGCTTGTTTTGTTTCACACAACATGTCCATAAATCTTGGATGTGTGATGACATAAATTAGGAAATATTAGAGGACTTAAGGAGACAGATCCATCTACGAGACGTGATGTTGAAATGCATGTGCCGTTGCTTGCCACTTAATCCAAATGATTTAGAGCTAATTTGACAGAATAGTGAGGCAAGCAAAGTAATCTCGCTCTGTTAGATTACATTGAAAAAATATTACCATGCATTCATAACCTTGTGATTCAGTGAGACTGAGCCCAAAACATTGGAAAGTATGTCTTGTGACATTTATTAATTAAAAAAATAATAATCCGCCGTTATAATAGCAATCCGGCATGAAACAAGCGCTCCTGCTCTTATAGGGAATGTGAGATGACGCTCTGATTGGTTTATTGCACGTTACGCCCAAACCACACCTATGGAGCTCAACAGTCCCGCCCCTCGTCCGAGAGAGCTTGTGTTCCAGAAGTAAATTTCCCATTCATTTCTCCCGTTGACTTCTGGAAAAATCTGTATATAAAGAGTTTTAGACCATGGCTTAGGCTAACCAGCTACGACGTGACTCATAAGCACACAAAATATAATTTTGAGTGAAAAAATTAACCGGAAATCCAAATATAGTCAAAGGTACAAGACTGTGTACATATTTTTATTCAAAGCAAAGGGACACTTATCCCATAAAACATTGCGAGTGTTATCTTTCCATCTTTACATTAATTTAATTGAACTAACTTTAGCTAACTTCACTTGTCATCCTTGAAATATGATGTAATCTACAGCTCAGTAAACGTATTTACAGTTCTCTAACTATCTATATTTTTTGCAACGACAGGCATACGACTCTATTTGGCTCTGTTTGGTGTGTTACCCAGCACAATTCAAAGGAGATCTCTAAATCGTGCTTTGTGACACACCAAAAAGATCCGCGATTTCTCAGGTTGATAGATCGATCTCCTCCGAATCATGCTTTGTGACACCAAACAGATCCGTGATTTCTCAGGTTGATAGACCAGACAACACAAAGGTAGCGAGCATATATAAATTGCAATTTCTATAGGCAGATGTGCCGCACCTGTGCTTAAAGGTTCTATGACATCTTCCACACAAAAACAGTGCTCAATCAGTCTCAAACTAATCAATTAAAAAGTTGATATCTATGTCTATATTTTGAAGATCACTTTTCCGCCCGAGTTTTTCAATAAAGTCTTCAATACGGGTGCTGTTGATTTGGTTTAAATCTGTGAGATAACCACGCCCCATTCATTTGAATATAACAAATGGATATTATGAAATGTGCTGTTATGAAAAAAGAGTCCCTTGAAATAAATAAATGTGGAATTATGAAATAAAAGTCCCCTGAAATAAATAAAAAGTTTCCTTTGAAAAACACCATTATGAAATAAAAAACAATTTATTTATTGGACTGCGTTTATATATTTATATTCAAATATTTATATATTTATTGTGTCATTTATTTATTTCAGGACTTATTTCATATCCATATTTATTTATTTAATATTGACAAACATGGCTTTCCATAGCAGTGTCTTGATCGTTCAGCACGACAGGTAAGATACAATTAGATTTTTGTATATTTAAGTTACATTTGCTGGGTTAGATAATTTACTAGGAAATTAATTAAAGGAAAGTGAACTGTATTTTACACAGTGATATTGAGGAAGTGTGTAGACGTAGGTTATAGCTAATAGGATATTCAGCTAGCTAGCTAAATTAATTTGTTTTAGTGGAAGCCTTCAACAAACTCTTTCATTTGCAAATGACATAAAACATGCCAAATAAAGCAGTTTGTTGAATGTTTCCATTCGGTTTGCTGTAATTTGAATAAAACACGTTTTAAACGGGTTAACCAATTTGTTCCTGCTGATAATAAAATGCACAGAGAAGAAGGAAAATCTGACTTGAGCGTAAACGGCAATTGTGCGCGAATATAAATCAAGTAATATATTCTTTCATATACTGTAAGGCATGTAGCTAGCTAGCCTTGCTAACTGACTTTAATTTTGGATTGTATCTAAGCAATAAAGATGCTTTTGGTATGTGATAAAGCCCGCGTGGTGATGTGCAGAGTTGATGCACAGTGTAATCTTGTAGGTTTAGTGAGCTACTGGCCTATTGAATTACCAAAATATATTGTTATACGGTTATAACATAGAATTAAATGGCCATAGGCAAAACCACAAATCTGTAGTAAAGAAGAAAATACTATCACTGCAATCGCGCACAAATATAAATCATGTTAAAATATTCTTACATATGCTGTAAGGGTTTCTTGCCTATAAACGTGATAAGGTTGCCAGAACCTTGTTTTCTGATTTTATTTTGGATGGAAACTAAGGTGATTGTATTGCATTTACTGTTATTCAATTGTGTATTGTTGTAACTGATGGAAAGATTTCCTGATATTGATTAGAATGAAACTATGTTAATAATATAGGAAAGAAAATCTAACCTTTTTTACTATAGGCACACATTGAGATCTGTGGAGCAACTTTTGTCGTACCTGTTGTATGACTTGGATTTGCAAATTCTGTGCATTTTCCTCCACCAACCAATGCAGATTTATAAGGCACTACAAGCGCAAACACGAACACTTTGTAGGTCTTACCCCTTACTTTGCACCTACATGACTGTGTGCTCTTTTAAAACACAAGTTGCCCTGAGAAATAATTTATTAAAACATGGAACCTTGACACAACCTCAAACAGATGCTGCAGCTCATATACCTCAATTGAATGCTGTGACTCACCGACTAAAGTGTGATCTGTGTGGTTTTTTAGGCCTGCAGTCTTAAAGACTACCTGGTTTATTTGGGACGTCATTTGCAAAACAAGGAAACGCTGAAGTGTCCTTTTCAATGTCCATTCAAGTCCAGCGTATATTACACCTTTACTGCACATAGAAGGCTCTATCCCTTCTCTGGATCGCAGAATTTAAGATCTGCGATAATTTCTGATTACAGTCCCTCTACAATCAGTCAAATAGCCCAGGAATATGTCCAAGTCTGGTACTTTTGGTACAGACCACAAAAAAGCATATTTTTTAGAGAACTTCCCTGTTATTGAACCAGTTCAATATGCTTTAGATGGTGACAAAAAAAAATGTATGTTTATGTTCCTATTTTGAGTGTTTTAACACAGCTGTTGAATAGAAATTATGTTCTTGAAAACATTTTAGCTGAAGAGTATAAGTCTCAGCCTGGTAATTTTAGGTCCTTCCGAGATACTCCTTTCAAGAAAACACACTGCTCTCAGGAGTTGAGTTAACTTGTGCAATTGTTTATAGATGATTTTGAAATCTGTAACCCTTTAGGGACGTCAAGGAAAAACAAAGTCTGTGCTGTTTATTGGGCCAATTTACAAATCAAATACATTCTTTATTTTCTATATATATTGCAGTCTTATGTAAAAGTAATGATGTAAAACATTTGGCTATCAGAATATTTTTGAACCACTTTGAAAAGACATCCAGGTACTTGAAAACCATGGTATCTTTATCCAGAAGTTAGGAGCAAGCATAAAAGGAACAGTGCTTTTTGTTAATGCAGCTAATTTAAGAGCACATTCATTGGCTGGGTTTCAGGAATGTTTCAATGTACATAGTCTTGGCAGATTTTGTTTGGTCAGTCATGAGGATACTCAGGCAACTGAAGTAAGAAGTGGATTATTTCCAGTCAGGACAAAAGTGTCCATTGAAGCCATTGTTTTGGAACTTAAAAAAATAGAAAATGATACTAGTGTAAATGGTGTTAAAGGGGACTGTGTTTTGAACAAGTTGAATTTCTTTCACACCGCAACTGGATTCCCACCAGAATCTTTACATGACCTTCTGGAGGGTTTTGTTCCAGTGGATCTTGGTTCATGTCTGGGTGTAATGATACACTCCGAATGTAAAAAAAAACAATGTTTATTTTTAAACAGGTATGACTGTCCAAGGAAAAGGCACAGAATAATCCAAAACAAGGCAGAGGTCAGACCGGAATAGCAAATATATGGCTAAGGCACAATAGGGAAATCCACAGGCAGAATAATCCAAAACAAGGCAGAGGTCAGACCGGAATAGCAAATATATGGCTAAGGTACAAATAGGGAAATCCA
>JACXGM010037802.1:0-11004 GCA_016801145.1 Umbra pygmaea
AACTAATTGTGTAGTTTAAGGGTAGGGGTAAGTTTAGAATATGTTTTAGGGTAATGGTTAAGGTTAGGGTTAACATAAGGGGAATGGTTAAGGTTAGGATTAGGGTTAGGGTTAGTAGATAGTTTGTTAAAATGTTGTTGACAGTCTGCAGATAATATGTAGAGCATCTATAGATGGACTCTCAAAATAAAGTGTTACCTAAAAATTATTCTAGGTTAGGAGAGCAGTTCTGTATGATACAGTGGGGCAAAAAAATATTTAGTCAGCCACCAATTGTGCACGTTCTCCCACTTAAAAAGATGCCTGTAATTTTCATCATAGGTACACATCAACAATAAGAGACAAAATGAGAAAAGAAATCCAGAAAATCACAATTGTAGGATTTTTTATGAATTTATTGGTACATTATGTTGGAAAATAACTATTTGGTCAATAACAAAAGTCTCAATACTTTGTTATATACCCTTTGTTGGCAATGACAGAAGGGGCTTTTTAAAAGAAAACAATACACATAATGGCCACCAGGTGGCTCCGTGGAGCAAAAATCATCCTAAGCAATTCACCTGGTTTATCGACTGTACTGTACTGCAGACAACAGGGCATTTCTTTATCATTATTACAACTCTATTGTGAAGTTAAATATAGCACTGTAAGAAATTAACTACATTCCTTACAAATAACTTTCCCATTTAAACTGCTCGTTTTATTTTAACATTCCTTTTAGTACGTGAAAACCCTACTTCTATGTTGGATTCCTTAAAAAAACAACAATATTCTTCATTGCTTCAATGGCGCAATGTGTATGTTACTCGTCTGAGGAAATTGTAGGAGCTGGAGACTGGGGTTCGCTGCCCAATGGGGACTGAGTTTTTTACATTATTACTTTGCATATGCAATTGCATATAATCAGATTACTTAACTATATAAGAATAACTCATTATATTAATAAAATACGTTGCATTATAGTACAACAGTCCTGGAACACGTAGTCTATATGCACACACACATACGTTTGTTTATTGAATGTAGGTAATATCTTTCAAACAAATTCTGGTGAGCTTCTTTTCAAAACGTGATATCTTCAAAACGTGTCCTCACCAGATTTCGTCATGAGTCATTTTGTCCCCACCAACTTTTTTAAGAAAAAGACTCGGTGCAGGGTGGTAATCGGGAGAGAGTCTGGACTTTTCCCGTTAGGCCGGTAGTGTTTCGAGGCTGTGAGGTCCGGTCTGATAGTAGTTATAAGCTGTGTCTCAATGTGAAGGCTGCATCTTTCGTAGGCCATGGACTTCAAAGGATGCAGCCTACATGGCCTTCGGAGGCTCAGAATTTAGCCGTCATTGGATAACTAATTGAGCCACCAGGTGTTCCCAATTACCGCATAACAAACGGTGCAAGAGGAGAGCTGCCATCCTACATGAAATTTGTGAAATGTCAAGTAACTGTGGAGCCAGAATCTCTGTTTATCTTATATATGTTACTGGAGGAATTATACTCTTTGATATGCATTGACATTCTGGCTTTTATTTTGAAGGTTTTATCATTATTCAGAATTTATGATGTCATCGTTAGTGTTGCTAGCAGAATACAGCTCCAGAAAGAGGCAAAGCGAGAGGGTGTAATGGGTTGACAAGTTTTAACCCTGTTTTGTTTTCACACAGCTGAAGCATGAAAATAAAGACAATAAAAAAACACAGAAAAACGTACATTTGTATGTTAATTCCTCAGCCCCCGCACTATTAACAGTATTTTTTTATTTTAATACAATTTTGTTGTCACTGGCACACTATGAATTCTGGGGAAGATTTCAAAGTGTCCATTTTTGTATCCTTCACTTGCCCGAAAAACGAAGTGTGCATTTGGCGTTGCATTTGAATGAAATTACTAACTAAAGCAGCCTTATTCGCGCAGCGGTGACTAATTTGGCCTTTGAAGTGTTCAGTGTTTGAATTGAGACAGCCTTCGTAGCACTGCTGTGACGCGCAATCAGCCTTCAAATGTGGCCTTCGAAGGGTGCAGTTTTTGAATTGAGACAGACTTCGTAGCACGGTTGTGACGCAATCAGCCTTCAAATGCAGACTTTGGAGGATGTAGAAATCACATTGAGACACAGCTATATATTGGTGGTTTTTAGTGCAGCTTCTGCCCAGCATGTACGTCTTTCAATGAGACGCTACCGCTACCCCTAGGAGTCCACCCCTCAGTCTCTAAAACTGTACCCTGCACTTCAGAAAATGAATTTCCGAAGATGTCTCTGTTCTCTGTCTTCAGCACATTTCACACCAAACTGACTGACGCCCATTCATTTTTGTCCCGCAAAGTGAAACTGTAGCTAATTTGATATACTGTATTTCTTATATTAAAGAAAGGCTTTATTTAAAAAAAAATGCCTTCTACTTTTCTAATTTAATTTAAATAGGCCTTACAAAAACTATATCTGTACGAGGGATTTGAAATTGCAAACTCCTGATTCTACACTACATACTGTAGATGCATTGTAACATCCTACCAAAGGAGGATGGAGTTTTGGTTACTTATGGACTTCTAATTGACCTTTTCAGTGTGTTAGCCATTCCTGTGTTTAGTAGTTATTTAGTTCCCCCCTGTGTCTGTTCAGTGCTCTGCATGTTGGCTTTGTTTTGCTTCTGGTATTTGTTCCCTTCTGTGTAGTCTCGCCTCTCTCAGTCTGGGCCAGTAGAAGTAGTCAGGTACCTTCTGTATCAGGTTGATTAGTAATTACGTTCAGCAGTGCATGGTTAGCTTGTTCATATACTATATAATGAGCCCAGACTAGGGAGAGGTGTGGGGCAATGTGTTCTTTTGAACCTGTTACATTGCATTTTTGTTTATAAGGTTATCGGGAAGCTACGCTACGTAAGTGTTATTAGTATATGTGTATATCCTATGTGAAGATTTCAGCAGTCGGTTCCACGCTATAGGTTAGCAAGTGTTCGTCCCACTATAGAGCACGTCGTTTTTCAATTATTATGTCTGGAGTGTTCTATCCCGGAACCCTTTTTTGTATTAAATGATTATGGAATACGATTATCTATCTGCATTTGGATCTCCCTCTCTCAACACACACATACAACGTGACAGATTGCCCCACCTTATCCATGAGAGACCGAGATTCCGATGTCGGGAACAAGAAGAGGAGGAGATTGAGGCGAGAGCGGTAGAGCTGAGGGCTCATATGGACCGGCTGATGGCCGCTGTCTCCGGAGCCCATTTCCCCACTGTTTCCTGGTTGGACTGTGTGCTCTCCTTGTGTCAAGGACAAAACCCCCAGCAGGATATGGGTAAGGGCTATGGCTGTGGGAACGGTTCAGATGAGGAGGAGTTTTCTGTATGGGAAGAGGAGGAGGAGGACAGTAAGGAGGAGATGCCTGCACTCATTAGTGGGTCAGTATCATCCGAAGAGGGGGACTGGACTTTCCTTAGCTGTTTGCCTAGTATCTTTAACTCTCTGTCCGATGCCACTAGCTCTCAGATCCAGGGCAGTGGTCCGCATTACAGGGCCCCCCGTCTGAGTGATAACCCCCCTAGCAAGAAGTTTAGCTTTCCCAGCTCGGTTAGCTCTCCTCCTCTGACCCCTTCTACTCAAGTTCAGGGTTCACTCCCAGGCTAGCACACCACTTAGCCCCATTCATTCCCCTAGTGCTCAGGTACAGGGCGGTAGCCCACAGCATAGGGCCCCTCGTCTGGCTATTAAAAACCCTCCTAGCTCCCCCTTGTTCCAGGCTAGCTTTAGTAGCCCCGCTAGCTCCCAGGCTAGTTTTATTAGCCATGCTAGTTCCCCTAGCTTACAGGCTAGGTCGTTTAGCCTCCCTAGATCCTCCGGAGCCCAGGCTAGGTCTGCTAGCTTCATGGGCTACCCTAGTTCTCAGGTCCAGGGAGGTAATCCATCACCTAGGGCCCCCTATCTGAATGTTGGTGTGTTCCCTAGCTCACAGGCTAGGTCCCCCAATCCCCAGGATAGCTTTTGTAGCACACCTTTTCGTCCCAGTATTGGCTGTCAGGCTAGCTATCTTAGCCCCGTTCACTCCCCTAGTGCTCAGGTACAGGGTGGTAGCCCACAGTATAGGGCCCCCCGTCTGGGTAACACAAACCCCCTAGTTGCCCCAGTTAAGATAGCCGCTGACCCAGTTCTTTGGTGGTCTGACAGTGTGGAGGAGGAAGAGATACTGGCACTGATAAGTGGCGCCCCTCTCAAGATGGCGGACGGGCCGGATTCACCTTCAGCAGTCTGCCCACCGCCAGAGCTTCCGGCAGCAGTCTGCCCACCGCCACCGCCAGAGCTTCCGGCAGCAGTCTGCCCACCGCCAGAGCTTCCGGCAGCAGTCTGCCCACCGCCAGAGCCTCCGGCAGCAGTCTGCCCACCGCCAGAGCCTCCGGGAGCAGTCTGCCCATCCCCATCCGGACCCCCCAGACACCCTGCCGCCAGGGCTCCCAGACCCCCTGCTGCCATGGCCGCCTGAACTACCTGTCCCCTGGCCTCCTGAACTGCCTGTCCCTGTACCGGTGCTGTTGCCTGTCCCTGTCCCTGTGCCAGGGTCTGCCCCTGTCCCCGTGCCAGTGCCTACACCAGTCCCAGTGCAGTTGCCTGTCCCAGTGCCGTTGCCTGCCCCTGTCCCAGTGCCGCTGCCTGCCCCTGTCCCCGTGCTGGTTCCTGCTCTGGACTCCGGGCCGCCCTATGTCCCTCCTGACCCCGGGCCGCCCTCTGTCCCTCCTGACCCCGGGCCGCCCTCTGTCCCTCCTGACCCCGGGCTGCCCTCTGTCCCTCCTGACCCCGGGCCGCCCTCTTTCCTCCGGACCCCGGGCCCAATGTTCCTCCTGACCCGGGCCCTCTGACATGCATGAGCTTTATAAATGCAGTCCATTTACCACTTTAAAAGACAAACCCACCAGTATTATTTAAATTAAAAGTAAAAGTTTTTTAAGAACTGATTAGTGCCGATTATAAGAATATAAACATAAACTGGGTTCGAACCTCCTTCATTGCATCTCTTTCGCAGCATCGTGAGGTGCCCTAGTCCACTGCGCCACATTCTCTGTGTGCTGCCCTTAGGAAACTAGAACTCAAATACTGTTTTGTTAAGCATTGATCAGCTTACAGATGTCATATAGCGATTTCTAAAAGTACGTTTTGAATGGCTTTTGAGCAGTCAGGATTGTTTTAAACTATAATAGTTGCATGAGGTTAATAGCATGAAGTTATTCATAGAAACAACACACACCTAACATAACAACAATGTACAACAGTCCTGGAACACGGAATCTATATGCACGCGCACACACAAACACACAAACACACACACACACACACACACACGTTTGTTTATTGAAATAGATTTCAGGTAATATCTTTAAAACTGATTTTTGTTGAGCTTCTCTTCAAAACGTGATATCTGTTTATATGATGTAATATTATATAAATGTTGCAAATGAGTATTGCACTGTACTGTAGGCTACATAGAACTGTGTTTTCAGAGTAGAGCATTTTCAATGGTCTCTTGCGCCATGGAAACTAGCGCCGCTCTTTCCATATCTTTTTACATTTTTAATTGCCCTGAGAGTGCTCAGTGGTATATTTAATCATTTGTGGATCTTCTTGTAGCCATTACCAAATTTATGAAGATCTACGACCATCTGTGGCTTTTGAAATACCAGTTCTTTTGTTTTCTTCATGGTGTTGGATGACAAAGGGATATTGCATGCGTGGTACCTCATTTTTATACCCTAGTGGAACATGAAGTGATATAACGGCTCAATATACTTCCTTAAGACTTAGATTGACTTAAATAAGTGGAATTGAATTCCTGGTTTAATTTTTGCAGATGTTATTTACAATGATCGTTAAGGGTGTCATTGAGTGTGAAACCTTAATTTGGAGTACATTGATTTTTAATTTAATCCATAAATCATTTTGGGTTCCATTGACACATTACTAAGCATAGAATTTCTCACATGTTCTCAATATTTGTATTGTTTATATTTTTTACAGTATTGTTTGTGCATTGCCAGTCATGGGTGCCAGTAATTTTAGAGTCCACTGTAATTCAAACTGTCAGTTGTGAAGAATTCTATACATATTTTAACTCATGAATTTAATTTAAAATTCCAAAATTCATTACTGATCTCAAGCCTTAAAACAATCTTTACTTTTATCACATAATGTTTTTCCTCCTAATAGGGTCCTCCTGGTCCACAGGGTGAAAAGGTAGGTTAAAATATTTTTTATATTTTATTCATAATATTAACATACTATGTGATTAATGCAGTGCTTGCCAATGATTATATTTTGCCTGAAACGTTTTTTTTGACTGTTTAAATATTTATTTAATGTGTAATTTTGTTTTGGTATTTTTCTGCTGAATTGCTATAAACCTCCATGTATTTTATTAATGCATGTCACAATACTTGAATGAGATGAATGATGTGTTTAAATTATTCACTGAACATTCCTTCATAAAATACCTAGCTATTTAACCTAGCTATTTAAGTGAAAACATTCAGTGGTCAAATATTACGTCAGACTCGAACTCAGGACTTTTTATTACTTGAGATTAACTTAAGCTAGAGGTTTTATTCCCTTTAAGCAATTTTAAATGCATGTGCCATTACCTTTTTATAGTTAACTGTAAATGTTTCTTTTGTTTCTGTGTTTGAATGTTAATTCCAATTATGTCATATATTTTTTCTGTTTTATTCTGTTTCTTTGCTACTATTTTTATTTTTGTTGTATCACAGGGCTGTAAAAGAGACTGGTCTCAGTTTGTCTTTCTCTGTAGAACAAAATGTATTGAATCAGCCAGTTAATGTAAGATAGTAGGCACATACATTAGTTCCATGTTTAGCCAGTAGCTAGTTACTTTCTAACATCAACAATTATAATATCACAGATGTTTAATTAGGGTTCAACCACGAAGTGGTAGAACCCTATTGTTTTTGTGTGAAATGGGTATTATTATTATTATTTGTTGTCTGCCACGCCGGCTGAAATTCCCGTGAGCTGGAATGAGCTAGAAACATGAAACTTAGGGGAATAACTGGAAATGGTGTGCAAGTGCTTCCATAGAAATATGAACCCAATCGGCCACATGGTGGCGCTGTAATTAAGGCTTCAAAATGTAAATTTTGAAAGGCCACGCCCCTCATACCGTAAGTATTATTGACTTGAAATTTCTCACACAGGTGCAACTCAGTGTGCTCTACACAAAAGCCTCAAGGACCATTAAGGTCCGCCTACAGAAATGTTCCCCCATTTTGAATTTTTTGAAAAACTTAATTTTGACATCTGCTCCTAAACCGTAGCTCCGATTGCCACCACAATTTCAGTGAATTTGGACCAAGTTTATTGAAAGCTAAATAAACCATGTTGGTATCTCAATTACTTTTCAAGTTATTGACCAATGAACTTTGAAAGGGGTGTGGCTCTGGACTTTAATTAACACAAATGAGCAACCGTAGGGCCAATCATCACAAAACTGACAGGATATGTTCAGATAAGTGCCCCAGACATACCCAGGCAGTTTCATATACATGCACCACCAGGGGGCGCTACAAGCACCAGATAGGTGAGTAGCAATACACAAATTGTACTATTAATCGCATATTCATTTTCCAATCATGAAATATCTCTCAGGATATATCATCATAAGTAACTGAACGGCGCCCTGCAATTCTAATTCAAATTGACCACTATGGGGTGCTTTCATCTTCCCCTACACCGTAGCTCCGATTGCCACCACATTTTCAGTGAATCAGTATTGGATCAAGCTTATTTGAAGTTGAACAAAACATGTCAATCTCAATTAAATTTCAAGTTATTGACCAATGAACTTTGAAAGGGGTGTGGCTCTGGACATAGATGAACTTTAAATGTATAATAACTACACGTGGAATGACATACATCAAGCTATAGATAGGATATGTTTTATAACAAATAGGATATATTTTATAACAATTTGTGTGAAATTACTTTGAAGTCGCTATTGAAAAAAAAGGTTTGAACCCGCAAATCGCCACTTGCGGCTATATTTATATAGAATGATTACTTAGCAATACGAAATGCAACAAACGTTTTGGAGAACCACCAACAACTTACAAGTACACACAATGCATCCAGACAGGCATCTAGTAAGCTATAATGTTACATGTTCATTGATTGGAAAACTGCAAATATGTGTAACCACAGCCCTGGAGCTTCTCTGAAATGGGCATAAAGTGTGTGTGGCAGGAGCATGTGTGCACATCAGGAGCAGTCCAAAGCGCTTTGTGATTGGCGACGAAATATCTTACTGTGCAACAACATTTCATACTGTGCCATTTGATTAAAACAACATACTAAGAAATATAGCCTAAATCTAACAGTTGTTTTATTGTTACAAACAATAGACCACAATAATATCAAAATGTATCGCTTTGAATTCTACTACAAATTCTTTGAACATGTTTGATTGAATTACTCTGCTGTGTTTCAACATTCTCACTACTATGATGATTGATGTCATTGACCCCTATTTATGAATTAAAGATGCCTTACAAATCTTCATTAGGAAATCACTGACGGCATTTGTTCATTTCTTAAAATATTTTTATTTCGACTTAAACCAACATGGATACCTGTCTTCCAGAAGTCTGTATATACCCAAGTCTTAATTTCTTTTCACAAAATATCTCCGAAAGAAAACAACTAGCCTATATACAGAGCATATTGCTGTTCAATTTGTCAAATTGCCTGCCTGAGACTACAGTCTCAGAGCATAGTACATGTTATTCCAATTTGGTATCTGAAACAGTATGTTTGTCTTTACACATGTAATGAGAAAGAAATTTATTGGCAAGTAGTGTATACCAAACAAGGATTCATTTTTGCATGTCTCAATTGTGCATAAATTAACGAATTCTAAAAAATGTTCACGTTTTAAGTTGTAGGGTAGGGGCAGAGTTTGATCAATCAGGAAATGTACAGTATTCAAACAGGTGTATGTAAATAGGCTATATAAGTATCTACACCAGGGGTCTGCAACCTTTACCATCAAAAGAGCCATCAAACCTATTTGACCCATAAAATGATGATAACACCGCTTTTATATAGTATAACTATATTGCATCTATTAAATTTTAGATCAACAAAGTCACAAACCCCTTCTCTGCTCCGCTCATAACAGATGTCTAATTCTTGTTTATTTCCATGTTATATTTTTTCAAAGCTACATGGAGACACTGCAGAGGGGTTGAAGAGCCACCAGTTGCAGACCCCTGATCTACACATACAGTATTATGTACATAATATACTGTAATGTAGTGTAAGCACCCAGGTAAAAAAAGTATATTTAAATGTACTTGAAATGTATTTTATTTATCCTAAATATACTTCTAATATATTATTTTGATATGTATATTTTGAAAGTATACTTCAAATATACTTAAATATATTAAATACATACTTATGGTTAAACATAAGTATACTGGAAGTATATTACTGGAGAATAATTTAAATATACTTTTTTTTACTTGGGCAGCAATATGGTGTAAACATTTTTAGAGCTTCTAAGGAAATAAATAGTAGGATATCAATTATGTAGCACCTGACCGGCAATTAAAACTGTAGCTTAAAAACCTCTATTTGTATGCACATTAAAAGGACATTGACTCCAATAAAGTGACAAATTACAATATAACCAGTGTCCAACATCAAGTGGCATTGTGCCCATTTCTTAAAGGACTGGGCAAACTCTATGAGAAGACAGAAACCCATTCTGGAATTCCCGACTGAGCAGTCTGTTTCTTCAACGTCCGCCTGCTGGAATGCCAACTTTCCTCCTCAGCACTATTTCCTCAGCATGGTGGGCTATCATCAGCTGCATGTACTGGTCTCGCTGCTAGTGTCCACGTTGCAGGATGGCCGTATTTTCATCATCCATGCTCAACAGCGCCTCAAGGACGTCTGAATCCCTATTCCTCTAAATCAAAATATAGACAACACAAAATGTGCATTTAATACTTCATTTCAAGAATATTTTTTTATTAAAGGTCGAAAATGAAATTATCATTTTCCAAATGCCAAATGGGTGGTAGTGAAGGTCAGGGGCCTTGACGGACCAGACCTGGGCGGCAGAGGCTGGCTCTGGGGACGTGGAACGTCACCTCTCTGGGGGGGAAGGAGCCGGAACTGGTGCGGGAGGTGGAGCGCTACCAATTAGATCTGGTGGGGCTTACCTCTACGCACAGTCTCGGTTCTGGAACCATTCTCCTGGATAGGGGTTGGACTCTTTTCTTCTCCGGAGTTTCCCAGGGTGTGAGGCGCCGGGCGGGTGTGGGAATACTCACAAGCCCCCGGCTGAGCGCCGCTACGGGTTGGAGTTTACCCCGGTGGACGAGAGGGTCGCCTCCCTGCGCCTGCGGGTTGCTTGGGGGAAAACTCTGACTGTTATTTGTGCATATGCACCAAACAGGAGTTCAGAGTATTCGGCCTTCTTGGAGACCTTGAATGGAGTCCTGTATGGGGCTCCAGTTGGGGATTCCATAGTTCTGCTGGGGGACTTCAACGCGCACGTGGGCAATGATGGAGACACATGGAGAGGCGTGATTGGGAAGAACGGTCTCCCTGATCTAAACCCGAGTGGTTGTTCGTTGTTGGACTTCTGTGCTAGTCATGGATTGTCTATAACGAACACCATGTTCGAACATAGGGATGCTCATAAGTGTACTTGGTTCCAGAGCACCCTAGGTCGAAGGTCAATGATCGATTTTATAATCGTTTCATCTGATCTGAGGCCGTATGTTTTGGACACTCGGGCGAAGAGAGGGGCGGAGCTGTCAACTGATCACCATCTGGTGGTGAGTTAGGTCAGGGGGTGGGGGAAGACTCTGGACAGACCTGGTAAACCCAAACGGGTAGTGCGGGTGAATTGGGAACGTCTGGAGGAGGCCCCTGTCCGACAGACTTTCAACTCACACCTCCGGCTGAGCTTTTCGTGCATCCCTGTGGAGGTTGGG
>JACXGM010037803.1:0-11002 GCA_016801145.1 Umbra pygmaea
GTGTATTCCACTGCTGGTTTCTAGACAGCAGCATAGAGCCCTGTATTCCACTGCTGGTTTGCTTCTAAAGCTAAGCAGGATCGGGCCTGGTTAGTCCCTGGATGGGAGACCAGTTCTGCTGGAGGTGGTGTTGGAGGGCCAGTAGGGGGCACTCTTTCCTCTGGTCTATATATAATTCCCAATGCCCCAGGGCAGTGACGGGGACATCTGCCCTGCATAGGATGGTGTCTTTTGAAAGGGACGTGAAATGGGTGTCCTGACTCTCTGTGGTCACTAATGGTCCAATGGCACTGTTCGTAAGCGTAACCCAGGTGTCCTGGACAAATTTCAAATTTTGCCTTAATAACATAATGGCAACCTGATCATCCCTATCTCTCAATTGGCTCATTAATTCCCCTCTCCCCCCCTTCTCCCCAGGCCTTGCTGCAAATGAGAAGCTGTTCTTAGTCAACCTGCCTGGTAAAATAAAGTTAAAAGTAAAAATAATCATTATTTTTATTTTTTAAATATAACATTCATACATACTTTCTGAACATGTAAATTAGCAACTGTCATGCCATTACCTAAGCTCTTCTGATTTAAAACATGTTTACACAGTGTAAATTATTGATATATGCTTTAAATTATTGCATGTATTTAATGTATGAAGAACGGATTTCACAGAAAGTTGACAGTTAGGGAAAACATTTTACCTGAGGACTTGAACTAGCTACATAAGATCCCATAATCAAAAAGACGGCTGCTCCGAAGCCCATAATTGCAAAGTACTGAAAAAAAGACAAACTTTTGTGAAGCAACTGATTACTATACTATACTTAAGGATAGATTATATTGACTGTCATGCAGCAATGCGAGTCAAGTAGTTACCACTTTCATTAAGACACTGTTCTCCTTGTTTGAACCATATGCGCCAAGTATAGCGAGGACCACCGATACAACTGAAGTAGTTGCAAGCCAGGCTGTACCTACGCTTTCGCCAGTCTGCAAAAAAACAAAAAAGAAGAATCATAATACAAATCTTACTATTTATATATACATAACTAATAACCAGGATTATTGTTTTACCTGTTCATTGATTGATGCTGCTAATATTACTAGAACCAATACGACACAACCTGCAATCTAAAGATAATGACAAAAATGGCATTAGTTTTCACAGAACTTATTCATTGATTTATAAAATTAGAGTAAAATAGCTATCAATATCTACAGAAATGAATGCTTGATTTATGTTCAAGGCCTGAATCAAAGAACTGAATAAATAACTAAGCAATTATTTACAAAGTACTATAAATATTGGACTTCTTTGTGACACATGCTTGGAGGAAATCAATCTTCTACCATCCTGCACATTGGAAAGAACAATTTGCGAGGTGAGAAAGATTTGTATTTTCACCAACATAAAAAATGTATTTTTTCATTATTGTTAGTTATTCTTCTACCATCCTGCACATGTTGAGGCAATGAGAAGGGGCTGAAGGCAAATTTGGAAAGAACAATTTGTGAGGTGAAAAAGATTTGTACATTTTCCAATGGGAAATAAAAAGAAATTATAAAAATTAGCAAAAACTTCTTGGCATGGATAACTATTTTAATGGAAAAACAATTGAACAAGACAAAACTTAGGTGCCGCAAATGAACATGACTTACCCCTAAAAGAATATTAAATCCAACAAACAGCCATTTCACACATTTGTTGACTTTAGTCATTCTGAAGCGTCAAAAAGCACCAAGCTGCAGCAAGCTGGTGAAAAGATGCAGAGCACTTAGACTTTTAAGTAATTTAGGTAGACTCTATTCTCATATGTCAAACTCTGGCACTAGTAGAATGGACGTTGCATTAAATACCACTGTGTTTGAGAAGGAGGGTCCTCAATCTGTAATCAACTACAGGAAATTTGATTTATCAGAGAGGACGAATCACCCAGATTGAATCTTTCATTACTGGCTCTTAAGCCCATTAAGAATAACTACTGTAATTAGGGACACTTTCTCACCAGAAGCCAGAAAACATTTAAATAAATGTATGTTTTGTTTTCAGGTAATGGCAATTCACATTAAACACAACCAGAGCAGGTGGAAATACTGAGAAATGATTTGCTGAGAAAAGCACATCCACCACTGAATAGTGAAGGCGTATGTCTGTGTGGATCATATAGAACTTCATTAATCACATTTATAACCTGGGTGCTTTCAATGCTTCATGTTCATTGGCTGATCACCATCGTATTTGAAACCACACATCCAGAGTTAATTTTCTATTCTTTTTTATCTAACATTTATTTAACCAGGTGGGCACGTTGAGAACAATTTCTCATTTAAAACGGCGACCTGGCCAAGATAAAGCAAAAAGGTGCAAGTATAGACAGAGTTACACATGAATACAAATACATAAGAATTACACAAAGGGTAGAGTAAGGATGAAAGAAAAATACAGTCAAAGTTACAGGAGAAGGTTTAAGCAAATGTACAATTAGTGCAAGAAATCTGACATATGATATGTTGTAATAATTTATAATATGACATCAGTTTTTGTGGATCTAATTAAACATCCACCGGTTTTGTTTAACTGAGTAGCAGTAGAAATGTTCATTGTGTAAATAGTGTAGTGCAAATATGTGTTTTTTGCCCACATCTTTCTATCAGAGAGTTAATGTTACAGAGACGTAGGAGCAGAGATGTTGGAGGAAGAAAAGAGAGAAGATGAAGAGGGGTACGAAGATGAAAGAAAGAAGAGGAAGTAAAGTAAGAAGCTAGTTTCAAGCAAAACACAATTATATTGGTTTTCCAACATTTACAAGCTTTTAGCCTTCATTTGTTTCTCCTGAGATAAACAACAGACCTCACATCGTTGTTGACGACATAAACCTTTATTCCTCCATCCGAGATTTACTGAACATTCAGGCTGCTTGTTGTCTGTTGCAGTGGTTATAGCTATGGTTGTATTAGTTTCCATGGAAGTTTAATTTCTAGATGTTTGCTTTCTGGGTGGATAACACACTGTAGATTATCAGGCCATGTTGATACTGAAGTCAATTGAATTATATTGTCATTGTGCATAGACCAGAGCTTCCTTATTGAATTATTATCAAATGAAGCCCATCTAACCCTAAGCCTAAAACCTAAGCTTTAAGTCTATGTAGTGCACTACTTTCAACCAGAGAGTGTAAGTAGTGCACTAGTATTCTAAGTACTGTAATATAGCCTGCAATTTGAGGTTTATGTACTTTGTCATTCCTCACATAAAGTTAATGTTAACAGCATTTCTGAAATGTTCTACCTTGAACTTGATGAGAAAACAATTGAGATCACAAGTAACCCCTGCAGTACAAGATGTGGTAAAAACATATCATGAGAATTCCTCCTACTTTATCTGTACCTTTGAGTCAGTTGCACAAATCAGGTCAAGAAGAATTAAATGAAAGATTAATCATGGAAAGAGTTGTTGAAGTTGTCCTGGATTTGGTGTAGTAGGCTCCTGAATCATGCCCCCTGGCGATGGGCGTTTGAGCCCCAGCTTGGCCGACTGTCTGTGCCCTTCTTCTCTAACTCCATCTAGATACCTGTCTCCCTACCTTCTGCTTTATACTGTAATGCCAATAAAAATTATGAAAACACCCGAAACATGTGGTTGAAGTTATGTACCCCGAGCCATTCCATGTGTTTGATGGATATGTGAACTAGACCACATGAATCAACTTCAACAACAATCTTCTAATTATCAAGATTCAGGTCCAATAGTTCAGCACCGTTTCCATTGAAAACATTATTTTTCAATATCTGCTAAAATAATTTCAAGAAGTTCTAGTACATGATTTAGAATGACTATCAGAGACATGGACAATGTCACAGATTGTCTGTGGGCTGAGAAGATTTTACCTATATCAAGAACTCTGCATTCCCGATGTCAGGTAACAACAATAAATATATAATGCTAATAATCATGACGGGCTTTCTTTTGCTCAGAGGACATGTAGTAGATGCTGGACAATCTTGAAAACAAAGAACTCCAGGAGAATTAAACCTTCATTTCTATCTGCAGTCCATTTAATAATACATGGTTTTGTATATTCATTGATATTAAGCTCATTTGTACCTTATATACTATATATCCCATAACAAGAACATACTGTATCATAAATAGTATCTGGGCTGTAGATGTCTCTTTTGTCGTGTGTGTTTGACCACACTGTAATAGATGATTAGTAGATTTATGATGTTTACTCACACTGTAATAGATGATTAGTAGATTTATGATGTTTACTCACAATGTCACAGGACCCACAAAGGGCTGAGATGGGAATGAGCACTTCTGATAACGCAGTGGACATATTGGTCTTTAAGATAAACCCTTAATCTCAGTCTCAACCCCAAGGCCTTGTCTGGGGCTATAAACTAATAAGGCTAGAAAGGTACAACAGGGTACTTCTTTCCAGGCAGTCTTCCTTTAGCCACCATGGCCACTTACCTTTTTTCATGCCTCCTAAACCTTAGTCTCCAGAGCAAAGTTATATTTAATACTTGTAATGTAATTGAATACTCTCTGTATGTATTAAATTAATTTATACTTTAATTCGTTGTCTCATCTGAATAATCTTTTAAACTTGCCAAAATCATTTACACCACCCAATGAAGACGTTTGCCGGCCAAGCTTCTTACGTATCTTCAAGGCCCATACACAACCACCGTTGTAGTCACAACACTGAACCAGACACACAATCCTAGATAGATATTTAAAGGCCTGAGCAGCAGTCCAGCCTTCCACAATTACCAGGGCTCCACTGGGTATGACAGTTCATCATACCCTTTTAACTAATAAGTAGCTGTTACTAGGCCTACGTGCTAACGTCTACTGTGCTTGTGGTTTCAGGACTGTCTTTCTTGTGACTGCATTTTCAGTTAAATCTTTTCATACACCCTTGCTTGCCTTTAAAAACAAAAATCTGTCTCATAACTTAACCCTGGACGAATCAAAATGTCTCATACTGTATATTGTGATTCTAGTATAGTAAAACCAGAATCACAGACAGACACTACGATAATACAGATGCCACTTGGTATCAGATAACTTGTAATACTCCTTCAACCAATATCCCATTGACAATCAATTTAAGGAGTAGTGCGAATTTAACATAACTTATGTGCATGAATTCTAGTGCTTTAGCAGTCACAGTATGGAAATTACATTAATCGATGGCTACGGAATAATACTATTCCTAGTAGTAAGTGTAGTTTATGAGCTATCTGCAAAAGTCTGTGCCAGAAGAAATGGAAATATCAAGAATTAGAATTTAGGAGATTAAGTAGTAAATCCAAAGACATTTGCAGAACTACTACCAGTTAAAAAGGGCAAAAAAGCTCAATAACGAATAAGTAGAATACTTATTAGAATATTATATTATAGAATATTTGGAATGTGTTATCACGTGTAGGAAAATATAAAGCTTTTTGCTGCCTCTTTGTTTCAATACTGCCATTGCAATCTTGACATACTGCAGTAGAACAGGGCTGTCCAAACTTCATCGTTTATCTACCGTCTTGTACCTTTTCCCCTCAATCCTAACGTAGCACATTATTCTAATAATTAGCTAATGAAAGCTAAACTACACTATACAGGCAAAAGTATGTGGACACCTGACCATCAGTCCCATATCAGCTTGTTGGATCTCCCACTCCAAAACCATGGGTATTAATATGGAGTCGGCCCCTTGTATGCTGCTATATCAGCCCCCACTCTTCTGGGAAGGCCTTCCACAATATTCTGGCATGTGTCTGTGGGAATGTGGGCCCATTCTTCCAAAAAAGCATTTTTGAGGTCAGGCACTGGTGTTGGACCAGAAGGCCTGGCTCGCAATCCCCGTTCCAATTCATCCCAAAGGTGTTAAATGGGGTTGAGGTCAGGGCTCTGTGCAGGTCGCTTGAGTTCCTCCACACCAAACTTGTCAAACCATGTCATTATGGACCCCGCTTTGTGCACAGCAGCACAGTCATGCTGGAAATTAAAGGGCCTTTCCCAAACTACCACAAAGTTGGAAGCACCAAATTGTCTTAACTGTCTTTGTATCCTGTGACATTATGATGACTGTTCATTTGATCTAAGAAGCCCAGCCCAAACTATAAAAAACAGCCCCATACCACTATCCCCCCTCCACTATTAGTAGAGGTGTCCACATACTTTTGGCTGTATAGTGTAAGATACTTACAACAGGGGTTAGAGATAAACTGTTGAGCAGCCTGCTGTAGATTGCAGAAGCACTAGAAAAGGTGCTTCTGTAGCAATGAACACTATACAAGTGATGTTATATTTCTGTATAAAACAATGGGTACCACATAATCTCCTTTCCAATTAGGGTGCTTACTATAGATATATATAACTACTCACACTATTAAATGCACTCATTGGTGAAAGTATGTGATTCTGGGATTTCTACTCCAGATTAGTGAAGAATATCTGAATGCTGAACAGTGTCATGATGAAACAGTCCACAAAGTTGTCTTAGAGTTATGTCATTTATAAAATTTATCAATAACTAGAGAATTATAATGTTAGCTGGTGTTGATTTGGCAACTTTCTATGTTGTGGTTATATGTGGGTTTTACACAAGCTGGACCTGTTTGACTAATTCCATTTCATTTAGGAGAATTCTGAGGTTTATCCAAATCTGTACGCTCTATTATTGCAGATAATTTGTTGTTTTCTATTTATTAGATTTTGCTTGTTAATGAGCATCAGTTGGCTAAACCTGGTAGCCTTTTACCTAAGAAATGTAATGTTGTGCGCTTTATTTTACCACCAGTAGAGTGCGACATTTAATAGTTTTTCTCAGAGCCGTATATAGAGAGAGTATGGCCAACTAGGGAGTCGAGTGTTCTGAGCTATCCCGTTGTGCGATTGGTTCCGGGATGGTCGCGTGTTTCGTCGACTCCATGTTGGAACCTTAATTATACAGTCTATGTTCGTGACTATCCAGTTCTTTTAATACATCCATGGTCTGTCTGCCGACTGCAAGAGAAGGGCGTAACTTGAAGGGGGCGTACCGTGAAGTCGGGAGTAACTTGAAGTTGTCCAAATCCTTGCTGTAAATTCGATCTAAGCCTCACCCAAACCCTTACCCTAACCTTAACCACCTAGAAACCTTGCTGTTAATTCGATGTAAGCCTTACCCAAACCCTTACCCTAACCTTAACCACTCAGAAACCTTGCTGTTAACTCCATGTGTCTACGCTATTTACTGTTCTCGCGGTAATTTTGGAAGTAGGCATAACTTGAAGGGGCGTAACTTGAAGTCTTGCAGAGGCAACTTGAAGCCTTGCAGGCTGCAGACAGATACTATTGCAACATTCAGCCGATTCCCACTGACAGAGAATGGAAAAATCACAAAGTTAGCATCCGGTTTGGCAAATTGACGCAAATGAGGAAGTGCCTTAAAACTGCATTCTATCTGAATTCCAGCTGGGGGCGATACGCCTGGTTGCAAAAGAGCTCGGTTTCTGTAATAGTCTATGAGAATGACACATAATATACTTGATTTACTGAGGTAATAATCATTTTCATAATGAGTACAGTATATGATCTCAATCGCTAGGTTTACATTTTTTATGATAGCAAATTAGTCATCTTTAATTGTTAAACCACTATACAATCAAAATAAACATATATTTAAACAGGCCAGCCAAAACTGAAACAAAAGTACTGATTAAAGGTCCAACAATGTAATCAGCAAGTCTAGATTGCTCCTTCTTACGCAAAATGAAATAGCTTGATCCTTCTTACGCAAAATGAAATAGCTTGATCCATAAAAACAGCTCTGCCTCAAAAAAAAAAATATTTCTAAATTCAGACAATGTAAAAAGGACAGAGGCTTTATTTTTTGAGAACAAGAAAGTTGCAATGTTATACATTTCAAACAAGAATTCCCTGTTCATGGCAAAAATAGAACAAATTCTATAACACAATACCACATTAGGCCTCCATTTCAGAAACAATGTCCCTTATATCTTTAAAATGGATGAAGATACTTTCACTTTTATTTTCCTTTGATATTGCAGTTTGACAAGCACATCATTCAACATTCAAATGCGTGAATGACATTGCACTTGGAATGACAGGGTTATACATTTTACTTAATTCCCAGGGTGGACCAATGTAAACAATTTTCAAAGCGTAGGCACTTGTTGCTGCAAGTCTCCAGTTAAGAGTAACTACTAAACGTGATTAATGCAAAAATGGAAAATACATTCAGCCAGTGTGCCCTTGAGGTATACTCAGGATATGCTCTTTAAATGCCCCGCCAGTTTGTTACTTTCTTCAAATTCAATGTTACTAACAAATATGTGCATATTTATTATACTTCTTAATTATAAAACTGAAAGTAAATTACACACATTGTTTGTTTCTTTGGTTTTACAGAAAGCAACTGGAAAGATAGAAAGGGAAAAAATGCGAAGGCAGTGGCACACAAAAGCGGTTAAATATAGATATAAAATCACAAGAACAGAAATATCCATTCAATCATATTGACAACACCCATGGTGTTTAAAGCCATTCTAGTCTGAACCACCATATCTAACAAACCAGCAACCATGCTATGAAACCCAGCCCACATTCTAGACCTGGTGCTCTGCTGAACTCTAGTGGTCAGGCTCGTTGTAGAGCTCACTGTATTTGGGGGGCTTGGAGTAGATGTTGAACTTGTCCGGAGAACTGACACTGAACACCATTGGAACCTGGACGATGGACCTCCGAAGCTGGCACAGCAGGACGGCAGACATCACGGCTCCCAGGAGCTGGAGAAAAACAAGAGTCATGATCCTCTGAACCTTGTTAAAACATTTTGAGCTCTAAGGTGAGAAGCGACAGAGAATGTAGCGAGTACTCACAGCCAGAGCAGAAAATCCGAAGAGAACGCCCAGTGAGATGTCCATCATTTTAGTCAAGTAGTACATGATGATTGGGAAACAAGTCTGTAGGAAATAGGTATGTTAAAAGGGACATCAGTCACACATCTCTAGCAAATATCTTGCAAGCGGAAAAGTTCAACCCTGCAAACAAGCCAAAATTAAAGTGTCAAGTTCCAGTCAATTGAATCTGAGTTCATTTCACTCCCTGATCCGCTTCTCACTTGTACCTAATTTTGATGGGGAAGGTGATAGGTAGTGAAGAGATAAGGGGAGGAAACTTACCGGCAATTTCCACCAACTGCGGAACGGCGACGGAGTCAATAGGTTTCCATTAAAGTCAATGTTTGTATTTTCACTGACTGCGGAACGGCTGCGTTCCGACTCAGTCCCAGCTCCGGCGATCCGCAGCCCTCCGGAGCAGATACGCAGAGCTTCTGTTTCTGCCGGATGCCGGAGAGCTCCGCAGCAATTTAGTACAACATATATGCTGTTATATCGCGCAATCATAGGTGAATTCGCGAGGGTCCTCGTACAGTCACTCTCAGCCGTTCTGCAACCAATACCGACCTGGTTGGTATTGAATGATGGCGGAGCACAGAGCCAACACGCAGCGGAGCCGATCTGGAGCCGATCTGCAGCCGTTCCGCAGTTGGTGGAAATCCCGGGTTAGAAGATATTTCCTTAATCAATGTTCACTCTTAAGGTTTAGATCTGGACTAAAGTAAATGGTCTAACCTGCTTGTAGATCCGCTTCTGAAGTCCATACACTGAAAAGATCAGCGACTGAAAAACAGAAGGAAAACAAGTCAAACAAACATTTGGACAACCCATGTTGGCTCATATACGTGTAATAAAAACTGCTTATGAAATTACAATGGTCGAACATATTTTTTGACACATTCATACATCTGCTTTTGTCTTTGAATGAGCATTTAAACTAAGGGTGTAACGGCAAGGTAAGTATTGTGGTTCGAGGGTCGCTGCACAGTACGCATTGCGGTACAGGACAAAATGATTAGAAAAAAAAGGAAGGCAAAAGATGGGCGCGTATCTGCAGCTATAAAAGATACAGTGAGGAGACAGTCGTTTTTGTTTCCACAACTGCCTCTGCAACTGAACGACTATATGGACAAAATAACATTGTGAAGCCTGCAAGCCAACCTAACATTTAAGAAACAATTTGCACATACATTGCCCCATAGCTACATATGCACATACAGATCGCTTTTGTTGTGTTTGAGAATCTGAGCTGGATAGAGCTAAAAAAATTTATTATTAAATTTTTTTGCAATTGAAACACGGAATATTTCAAGTTGCAAAACAACCAAGACACTCTGAAGTTGACTGAGTTATTTCAAGGGTGCAACAATTGTTTCCCAACACGTAGAGGAAATGTTTCACGAAATGTGCACATCGTGTTACATTAATCGCTTTCTGTACATGTCTGAGATAAATAATAATAATAACAAGCAACACTGACATTTTGAAATATTAGTCTAGTTGTCGTCTGTAGATTTCTTCTCCAACCAAGGTCAAGGTCATTTTATTTGTATAGCGCATTTAAAACAGCCACTAGGCAGACCAAATTGCTTTACAGAAAAGTAATACATCTAAAAAGAAACTAATAAAAAATACCTATATCACAACACACAGTAACACAGGTATGGAAGCAGTATAAAACAAACTAAAAATAAAAAGGTAAAATCAGCCAGAGATGAAGGCTAGTATGCTAAAGACTAGAGGTCGACCGATTATTATTTTTCTAAGGCCGATACGATTACCGATTATTGGAAAACCAAAAAAGCCGATACCGATTAATCTGCCGATTATTGCTTTTTAGTTTTACCGTTATTCTACCAGGCAAGTTGACTGAGAACACTTTCTCATTTGCAGCAACGACCAGGGGTAAGGGAGGGAGAGGAGGGGGAGAGGGGAATGAATGAGCCAATTGAGAGATAGGGATGATTAGGTTGCCATGATGGTCAGATTGGAAATGTGTCCATGACACCGGGGTTAACACCCCTACTCTTATGAACAGTGCCATGAGATATTCAGTGACCACAGAGAGTCAGAACACCTGTTTTAATGTCTCATCTGAAAG
>JACXGM010037804.1:0-11001 GCA_016801145.1 Umbra pygmaea
TACAAAATGGAGTGATCAGGTGTGGTGAATAATGATAATTGAGTCCGGGTATGGGAACTGTAGTTCTTAGGAGGTATGACTAGGGAAGCTGTAGTCCACAGGAAGTAGAACTGATGTATGGGAAGTGTAGTTCTGAGCGGGATGGAATAGGGAAGTGGCAGTGTCCAGGGAAGGGGAACTGGGAATCGTTACACTGACATACTATATTTGCGTACTATGGTTTGGGACATACTAATCGTAGTCTGGCATACTATTTAGTATGCATACTTTGCGTATTGAGACGCAGCCCATATATATGGTCTGTAATAGAAACAGATTGTGAACATAAAAAACGCAGCTGGGGAGCAACCAAGGGTACAACACGGGGTTGGTTTGTAGGATAAATGATTCTTTCACCAACTCCAAAAAGAGATGCAATGTCAAAAACAGAAAATCCAACTAACTGTGCCGATTAGTTGGTTTTTTTTGTGGCTTCGGTGTCACCTGTTGTGCTCCGTTAACTACTGTAGCTGTTCTCGCTCCGGCGAACTTAATCTTTTCTGTGTGTGTGTGGGTGACTTGGTGTGTTTGTGTGCGTGTGTTTTCACGCCAACGGAACATTGCACTGGCAATGTTGTATTCTTTGATGAAATGGATAGGCTACAATTAGAAGGGCGTCCGACTGCTCCGGCATTAACGATATTGTATATCGAAAAATTAAGTCAACGATCACACTTCATCCAAATTCCTACACTGCAGGGTCAACTTCTGTGTCGTTAGATGCTGCTTACTGCAATACATTTTCAGCCAGACCCTCCACAAGAAAATGTTAATAATCAAATAATAATCAAAGCTAGCATTTTCACCTAGGGTAGCCAAGACTCAAATCTCTGGCAAGAGAATGTATGAAGCCTACTAACATATTAATCTAGGCATGTAAAATCGATCTTCACACTCTGATACCGATCAACCAATGGGAAAAAGTTGACACCGTGCCATGCTTTGATTGACACCCTCCTCATTACCTTAAGGATCTGGAAATACAGAAATAAATATATACGGAAATAAATAAATACAGAAATAAAAGAATATGGAAATAAATTAATATAAAAATGTATAAAAAATGAAATAAATGATCACAGAAATAAATAAATAAATAAATAGGGAAAAAATATTGATTAATAAATGTATAATTTTATATTTTTCTATTTTATGTATATATATATATTTTTTATATGTTTATTTATAGATATTTCAAAAATTGAAAAGGAAATGATATATATATACAATACAAAATACATGTATGTATATATAGGAAATATATGAATATTTTTACAGTTTTTTTTTTACCCCCCTCCCATCCCACAACTGTCCAGACAGACCAGACACTGTCCCAAACCCTCCACCCCACCCATTACGCATCCCACGCCCCAAACCCACACCCCATATTGAATACCCAGACAAACGTACAATACAAAAACATACATACAAATGCATACATACAATAATAATAAATTATCATTAGTCTTGATGAGCTAGTGATTTATGGATTACGGCATATCTAAGGGAAGTATACTTAAACTATTAAAATATGAAATAAAATTCTGCCATTTATCTAAGAATTTTGAGTATGATCCCCTCACGGTATACTTAATCTTCTCGAGTTGTAGAAAATACATAACATCTTTAAGCCAATGAGAGCCTAAGGGGGTTTGAGAAGATTTCCACTGGAGCAGTATTCTGCGTCAGGCTAATAATGAGGTAAAAGCAATGATATCAGCATTTTTATAGCTTAATGCAAAAGAGTCCCCTACGATTCCAAACACTGCAACCAGAGGGCATGGAGTCAGATATATTTTAAGTACCTCAGATAGAATATGAAATATGTAATTCCAGTAGTTACTCAATTTAGGGCATGAAAAAAACATGTGATACAGGTCACAAGGGGAGGAATGGCATCTGTCACACACATCATTCACTGTAGAGTACATTCTAGAAAGTCTGGACTTAGAGTAATGAACTCTGTTGATCACCTTGAACTGAATAAGTCCAAGATGAGCGCAGGATGAAGTGGAGCTTACTCTATCAATCGCTCTATCCCAGAACTCCTTTGTAAGTTGAAACAACATAGAACAGAAATATCTGCCTTTTAAAGTTTTATTATGATCATTATTAGCATTTTATTATATTTTGATCATAACAGCTCTTCAATGGATATGTAAATATAATTATGATCATTACTAACAATACTTCAACCTCAAGAGAGCAGCAGAAACTTTTTGCCTTAATGTGATTTTGTGTGGATTTACAATTTTGTGTGCTTGCCTAAAAGTTTTCCATGCATTATTAGATATATATTCATACACTGTCATGAACACAATTTTGCCAAATTAATTAAATAACACAGACTGCAAATACAATACACGTACACATTTCTCTATGTTTCCAGGCTGAAACTATTGTTACTGGTCGTTTCACCATTTTACTTTGAACATGAATAGTTAATCTTTCTGTCTTCCTGGACACTGGCCATTGACAATGTGCGCGCCTATTTTAAATTTGAAAATATGTGTCGTTGTGAGCAGCAGCAGCTTGCATTCCCGGCATTTTCGCGAGATTGCACAAAACTAGCCTTGAGGTCAAGGACACAGAGAGCAGAGCCGCAACATTTGAAAGAAAACGAGACGACGAGAGGTAAGTTTATATACAAGTTATATGACTGAAACATGAATGTTAACGCCACAGTTTGCTAACTTAGCTTGTTAACGAGGGTCAGGAAATGTGTTTTGACATTTATTTCACTTTTGCCAAGTGTCATTTTGTGCTTTTGCAGTTCCTAGCTAGGCCTTTTTTGTAACGTGTATTCCCTATAGGAATCTGAAGTAGCCGCATGTGATTCGCTACAGAACGTTAATAAGGGGCAGTTTTAGAAGGGATCAACCTTTTTTGATAAATAGCTTTAATTGTAAGGAATCAGAATTAATAGCCTATTTATTTAATTTAGTCAGGACTATAAGTGTTACATTTGATTACTTTATTCAGTTTCTGTAGTATTTCTGAATAATAGACCTACCCAAAAACCTTAATTTCTCATTGATCACATAAGTTAATGGCAATCTTTTAATACATTGTTGTGCATATTTTACTTCCAATGGTCAAAAGTTGGCACCAACAAAGCCATAAAAAGTCGTTTTATGGCTTCACACATCAATAATGTTTGCAAATATTTCTTAACATGCACCTAAATGTGATTCTATTCTATGTAAAGTAGTACAACACAGGATGTTTCATGGACTGAAATAAACAGCAGTTATGTTGATCTAAATTGTTTTGATTCTTCTCTTTAGATGCTGTCAACAATGCATACAACACAACACGTACAAAAATAATGGAGACCATGTCAAAATACTTCAAATATGCACCAGAAAGGATGGGTGGTGGTGGCTGTTAGACAACTCTTCCTTGAAGACTCACTTCACTTTCAAAAATAAAAAGGGTTTAATGATTGTTTCTATATCAATACATACTTCAAGAATGAAACCTAGAGTAAAATGTTTGTTTCATTAATGATTTACTGACGTTGAATGATGTTGCTCGATTTTATATATACAGTGGGTACGGAAAGTATTCAGACCCCTTAAACATTTTCACTCTTTGTGTTATTGCAGCCATTTGATAGAATCAAATATGTTTATTTTATTTCTCATTAATGTACACTCAGCACCCCACTTCGACAGAAAAAACAGAAATGTAGAAATATTTGCAAATTTATTAAAAAAGAAAAACTGAAATATCTCATAGTCATAAGTATTCAGACCCTTTGCTCAGTATTGAGTAGAAGCACCCTTTTGAGCTAGTACAGCCATGAGTCTTCTTGGGAATGATGCAACAAGTATTTCACACCTGGATTTGGGGATCCTCTCCCATTCTTCCTTGCAGATCCTCTTCAGTTTCGTCAGGTTGCATGGTGAACGTTGGTGGGCAGCCATTTTCAGGTCTCTCCAAAGATGCTTAATTGGGTTTAGGTCAGGGCTCTGACTGGGCTAGTCAAGAATGGTCACAGAGTTGTTCCGAAGCCACTCCTCCATTATTTTAACTGTTTGCTTAGGGTCATTGTCTTGTTGGAAGGTGAACCTTAGGCCCAGTCTGAGGTCCTGAGCACTCTGGATGAGGTTTTCTTCCAGGATATCTCTGTACTTGCCCGCATTAATCTTTCCTTCAATTGCAACCAGTCGTCCTGTCCCTGCAGCTGAAAAACAGCCCTATAACATGATGCTACCACCACCATGTTTCACTGTTGGGATTGTATTGGGTAGGTGATGAGCACTGCCTGGTTTTCTCCACACATACCGCTTAGAATTAACACCAAAAAGTTCAATATTGGTCTCATCAGACCAGAGAATCTTATTTCTCATAGTCTGGGAGTCCTTCATGTGTTTTTTGGCAAACTCTATGCAGGCTTTCATATGTCTTGCACTGAGGAGAGGCTTCCGTCTGGCCACTCTGCCATAAAGCCCCGACTGGTGGAGGGCTGCAGTGACAGTTGACTTCGTGGAACATTCTCCCATCTCCCTACTGCATCTCTGGATGCACAGCTCAGCCACAGTGATCCTTGGGTTCTTCTTTACCTCTCTCACCAAGGCTTTTCTCCCATGATTGCTCAGTTTGGCTGGACGGCCAGGTCTAGGAAGAGTTTTGGTTGTCTCACACTTCTTCCATTTAAGGATTATGGAGGCCACTGTGCTCTTAGGAACCTTGAGTGCTGCAGACATTTTTTGTAACCTTGGCCACATCTGTGCCTTGCCACAATTCTGTCTCTGAGCTCCTCGGCTAGTTCCTTCGACCTCATGATTCTCATTTGCTCTGACATGCACTGTGAGCTGTAACGTCTTATATAGACAGGTGTGTGTCTTTCCTAATCAAGTCCAATCAGTGTAATTAAACACAGCAGGACTCCAATGAAGGAGTAGAACCATCTCTAGGAGGATCAGAAGAAATGGACAGCATGTGAGTTAAATATGAGTGTCCCATCAAAGGGTCTGAATACTTATGACCATGTGATATTTCTTTTTTAATAAATTTGCACAAATTTCTACATTTCAGTTTTTTTCTATCAGGATGGGGTGCTGAGTGTACATTTATGAGAAATAAAATGAACATTTTTTATTTTATCAAATTGGTGCAATGAAACAGAGTGAAAATTTAAAAGGGGTCTGAATACTTTCAGTACCCACTGTATATACTCTTAGCTGTCCATCGTGACCGATGATGACGCTTGCTCTGGGGATTGGGATGGGGGGGGGTTCAGCGACTTTGCCGTTGGTGCCACTTCTCGTGGGCGTAGAGTCCAATCCTTGAGCCGCACACTCGTCCGAAGATGGAGCAGGGAAAACCAGATGCCAGGGGGGTACCAGCCCCCCGCTGGTGTCTCTTGATGCGCCTCTCAGATCGTCGGTCTTCGTTGGTTTGGTGTATCAGAGAGACTACAGTGGCACAGGTGACCTGCCAGGCTGATCTATCAAGTGCCAGAGATTCAAGCTGCGTGAGGGGAATGTTCGCTTGCTTTAGGAGGTCCCTGGTGTAGTCCTTAAAGCACCGCTTTTGTCCTCCAGCAGAACGCTTTGCGTCTGTTAGTTGACTGTAGAGGACTTGGCGGGGCAAGTGGTGTTCAGGCATGCGTATAGTGTGCCCTATCCAGCGCAGATGTTTTTTGGCCACAGCTGCTTCCATACAGATTGAGTCAGTGTTTCTGAGGATGTCTGTATGGGAGATACGGTCTTCCCAGGACAAACTGAGGATCTTCTGTAGGCAGCGGATATGGAAGGCCTCTAGGTTGGTGATGGGCTGGCGGTATGGGGTCCATGACTCTGCCCCATACAGCAGAGTGGAGAGACACACCGCATTGTAGACAGCAACCTTGGTACTGACCTTCAGGTTACGATTTTCAAAAACCCTGCTGCGTTGGCGTCCAAAGGATGACGAGGCTTTATTTATCCAGGTATGTATTTCTGTGTCAAGGGAGCAGCATGAGGACAGAGTGGAGCCGAGGTAGGTGAAGTGGTCCACTATTGTAAGTGGAACACCGTTTATGTGAAAACTGGGGGGGTGAAAGCGGGGGTGGTGAGATAGAACATGACCTCGGTTTTTTTGGTGTTGACCTGTAGGCCAAAGGATTGGTACAGACTGGATATTGTGTTAAGGGCGTGCTGCAGAGAGTCAGGACTGTGAGCTAAGACAGCACAATCATCAGTATACTGAAGCTCACAGATTTGGGGGGTCTTTGTCTTTGTGTGGGCCTGGAGCCGACGGATGTTCAAAAGGCTGCCATGAAGTCGGTATTCCACATGGACACCATCTTCCTTTCCCATGACATGGTGGAAAAGGCAGGTGATGGCTGAAAGGAGGATATTAAAGAGCACTGGAGCCAAGACACGGCCTTGCTTCACCCCAACGTTTACCTGAAAAAACTCTGACTGGAGTTCTCCCATGAGCACTCTGGCTTGCATCCCATCATGCAGCTGCTGTAGGATGAAAAGAAACTTGGGTGGTACCCCAAGTTTGGAAAGGTGTTTCCAGTGCAGCTCACGGTTGATGGTATCAAAAGCTTTGCTGAGGTCGATGAAGGCTACGTAAAGGTCTTTATGATGTTCTCGGCTCTTCTCCAGCAGCTGCCTGAAAACAAAAACCATGTCTGTTGTGGATCTGGTCTTCCGGAAGCCACACTGTGTCTCCGGAAGCACAGCTTCTGAGATGTGCTCACCAGTCTGCTGAGCATGATCTTGGCCAAGACTTTCCCTACGATGGAGAGGAGAGATATCCCACGGCTGTTGCCGCAGACTGCTCTGTCTCCTTTCTGTTTATGTATGACCACGATGTTAGCATCATTCCAGTCCTGTGGGATGATCCCATGTTCCCAGATGTTTTGGATCAGGAGATGTAGGCGATGTGTGAGGATATATCCTCCATGTTTGAAAACCTCTGCAGGGATTCCATCGGTACCAGTGCTTTTATTGTTCTTCAGCCCTGCAATGGCTTGCTTCAGAGTAAATTGGTGGGGTGTCCAGGTGCATGGTTGGTGGCAGGTCTGGGAGATTATCCAGAATATGTAGGTCGACAGGGTTGGTATGGTTTAGGAGATTCTCAAAATGATTTGCCCAACGGGTGAGAATGTTGTGGCAGTCCTTGAAGAGCATGGACCCATCAGCTGATCAGACTGGGGCAATCGCCTGTTTCCTGGGGCCGTACAATGCTTTTATGGCATCGTAGAAGTCTTGAGTGTTGTTGCAGTCTGCCAGGTTCTGAATTTCTTGTGCTTTTTGCACCCACCAGGTGTCCTCCATAATCCGAAGGGCTCGCTGGGTTTCTATTCTTGTAGCAGTAAAGATGGTTCTAAGGGTTGGCGATCCAGGGCAGGACAGGAGAGCTTTGTGGGCTTCATGCTTGATTTTTAGGAGTGACTGTATCTCAACTGAGTTGCAGTCAAACCAGTCCTGATGATGTTTCCTTGATTGGCCGAGCAGCTCTAAGGCTGCACTATGAATAGCCTGGCGCATAGCTGGCCAGTTGGCTGATTCCTCAGGGATCTTATTGAGGTTTTCAGCAAGGAGCCGCCGGAGTTTCTCTTTGCTGGGGAGGCTATTCAGCACTGTGCAGTTTAGCTTCTTGGTTGGAGCCGACCTTGGGACACAGGGTTGAATACTCATGAGTAGTTTGGATCTGACCATGAGGTGGTCAGTTCAGCACTCAGCTCCGCGCATGACACGTGTGGTGAGGACATCTTGTCTGTCCTTTTGACGGACAATCACATAGTCAAGGAGATGCCAGTGCTTTGAGCGGGGGTGTTGCCAGGTGGTCTTAAACCTGTTCTTCATCTGGAAGATGGTGTTAGTAATGACCAGCTGGTGCTCTGCACAGAAGGAGAGTAGTCTGAGCCCGTTATGGTTCATTTTCCCCACGCCATGCTGGCCAATAACTTTACTCCATACCAGGTGCTCCGTGCCCACTCTAGCATTGAAATCTCCCATGAGTATAAGCCTGTCAGTAGTCTGGGTTTTCTGTATAATGGCATCAAAAGCTTTGTAGAAATCCTCTTTGATGTTGTGCTCGGCATCAAGAGTTGGAGCGTATGCACTAATGAGAGTGACGAAGCGTTCCTTTGCCAGGGGAATGCGCCATGTCATCAGTCTTTCATTGATGCCAATGGGGGATACTGGAATGCGCTACTGCAGTTTAGACTTTACAGCAAAGCCAACTCCATGGTTACGGCGAGTGCCTTCAGGGACCCCCTTCCAGAAGAAGGTGTACCCAGCACCAACCTCTGTCAGGGAGTCCTCCCCATGTAGTCTGGTCTCACTGAGAGCTGCTATGTCGATGTTGTATCTCGCGAGCTCCAGGGCCACCAGTGCTGTCCTGCGGTGAGGCTTGTCAGGAGTTTTGGCCAGGTCTAGCAGTGTGCAAACATTCCACGAAGCAACGTTTAGATTATTTTTTACTTTGATTTTTCGACCGCTAGGAGGGATGCTCCTTTTCCAGGTCCTTCCCCATCTCAGGGGTGAGCAGTGTGGGGCTGCTCAGTCGCAGTGGAAGCTGCCGAAGGGACGCGCTGCTCCATCCCGCAGTCCTAGCAACCATCACTCCATTGCCACCTGTGTGCATGGTTTAGCTAGACACTTCCAGCCACATCCTTGGCCTGTGCCCACCGCCATTCCACATCGCCACAGGACTTTGGGGGAAGGGGGGGAGCAAGAAGCTTGCGCATAGGTGAGGATTAAGGTGAGGGTGTGGGTGCGCAGACTTCACTCCCACCATCTTCACTCCTACCAGATGGACCTCCAGTGGCATGAGGGAACCCATGACGACCTTCGTCTGGTAGGGGTCGCAGGGGGCTGCCGGTGGTCCGGTCATTTGGACTCCGCCTATGCCTGCCCCCAGGTGCAGGTTTGTTGACAGGGTTTGCTCCCCTAGCCACGGTACTCTCACGAGTTAACCCACGTGGCTGTGGGGTTGCGGTCTTCCGCCTTTCCAGCCGCTGTGGTGGTTCTCACACCCACCATCTTCCGCCTGTGCCGCCGTTGACGTCTCCACTATTTACCCATAGCTGGGGCTATTTGCCCATAGCTGGGACAGTGGTTGATGGGCATCAGGGCGTTTCCACTCATCGATGGACCTGCATGCCACGTCTCTAGGGCCCACTACTGCTATGAGAGCCCGTACAACTTTGCCTGGACCCACACGGGACCAGTTACCATGTGTGCCACGGGGAGGCGTGTACGAGATCTTGGCAGTGGAGAGGCTATGTACCGGCTGAGGAGGCTTACACACTCTGCTCCTCTTTTCGCCCCTGAGGGCCAAGGGCTATCCGGTGGCAGTAGCTGAAAGCAGAGAGTGGCAAGCAGAACTACAAGCACTACAAGCACTACTACTCCAACACTGCTACACTGACGCATCACACGCCCTGTGTGCGCGCACACACACACACACACTTCTGGCATGTATATCTATGAGGACTTACTTGAAGTAAAATTAAAAAGTCAATGACTATTGTGTTTAATGATGCTTCTAAAATAAAATCTATAATTAAATTGTTCCATTATAGTTTTGCTGTTGAACAATGTTACTCGATGAAATAAGTTTTTTTATATAAATGTCTGAATCTGTGTTAGTGAACACTTCTAAATCTGTGTTAGTCCTTAATGCTGTCCACAATAAAAGGCCACTCTAAAATGTGCAGTTTCATCACACAACACAATGCCACAGGTGTTGCAAGTTTTGAGGGTGCGGAACTATAAATTCCCACACAGTGATTTAAAGCCACAACAGTTGGAATCAGCACCACAGCCAGCTCCACAGCCTAAGGAATCACAAACAATTCAGTAGGCTGCGGAGCTGGCCATGGTGCTGAGTCTGCCTCTTGTGGATTAAAATCACTGCATGGGAAACTGCACATTTTAGAGTGGCCTTTTATTGTGGCCAGCCTAAGGCACAACTGTGCAATAATCATGCTGTCTAATCAGCATCTTGATATGCCACACCTGTGAGGTGGATGGATTATCTTGGCAAAGAAGGAGTGCTCACTAATACGGATTTAGACAAGTTTGTGAACAATATTTGAGAGAAATAGGCCTTTTGTGTACATGAAAAAAGTCTTAGATCTTTAAGTTCAGCTCATGATAAATGGGGGCAAAAACAAAAGTGTTGCATTTATATTTTTGTTTAGTGTGTGTGTATGTGTATATTATTTCATCGAGTAACATTGTTCAACAGCAAAACTATAATAAAACAATTTAATTATATATTGTAAGAGTCCCTCATTCAAGACAGGTTGCATCTACACCAGATACCGGTATTCCCTCTATTCTCACTGCACATGAAGGCAGCACATCACACTGATCCCAATCACCAGACTACTGACACCTGCAGCACATTTACTCAGCATATAACCCAGACACTTCCTGATCCTCATTGCAAGGTATTGTTTCCATTGAGAATTACCGAGCGCTTCATTATCATGTTTTGGATTTCCTGTGTATTGACCTTTCTTGTGTTTTCCCAACTCTCGAGATTCGCCCCACGTTTTGTGCCTTTGCCAGTGACCTCCTGTTTTGACCCCAGTTGCCTGTGTACCCGTACTACTCTCCCGGATCCTGTTTATGTACCTCAGCCCGTGCCTCCAGTGTTTCGACCTCGACTGCCTGACTACGCCTTGACCAGTTAAAACCTTGTATTTTACCCAATGGAGTAAAATCGTTACAGAATACCTCGCCTACAAAATGGAGCCGACGGATCTACACCAAAGGCTGCAAATACAGGAAGCTCGGATTGAGGAATTACGCCGGCTATTGGAACAGAGGGCTAGATTTATCAAGCCGTTTGCGCCTGTTTTCAGGCGCTAATTGGTCGCAAAGACGGACGTAACCAATGCGGGCTATTTACTAACCAGGCGCACTTGGGTAAAATCGCAGATTGCGTGCCACATGAGCGACAAGAGACAAGTTGCGCTTTCAATATGCGTTCGTGGGAGGG
>JACXGM010037805.1:0-11001 GCA_016801145.1 Umbra pygmaea
CAGCCTGTGCAAGTAAATGAAGACAACAGAGAGGCGACCCCTGAAGAAGAGGAGTTTATGAGAATTAATAAACGTTGGAAAACATCAGGTTTTACTACAGCCGACCTGGAGAAAATGGGATATGCACCTTACAAGAACATGATGTATGTGTTAGATGACAGTACCGCAAACTCCAGGTTGAAGGACACCACACTGGTGCATCTTAGTGAAAACATCAGCCCCTTGACTAATCCTTGCATGGGTTTGACTGATCCACCGCAGTGCAGAGGTTGGGTGAAACTAAACGATCTTCTTCCTGCGGTAGGCGTGGTACGCAAAGATCCCATCAACCATAAAATAGGCTGGGCGATTGGAGTCGAATCAAAATTAGCACACAACAGTGTACTGTGCTACCCTAAGAGTCTGATCCGCAACAAACAGATCCCTTGTATTACACTGAGCTGCAAAAGAGAGCCACAAAGGTACCACACGGTTAATCTAGCGACACCTCCTAACCATGGCTTTAAACATGTGGAGCTGACAATCAGTGAGTTCCCGACTTTGACCTGGGGTAAAGAGCGTAGACTCCTGATGATTACAAGTTCAGAGACTTTGTACCTCGGCGTGGTCTGCACCATGCAAGACGTGCAAGGGTTGTTGGTGCACAAGATATTTGCTAACGATGTTCAAATTTTACAGGATATCTTGGACATGAACACCTCTCTGCAGGTACACCCGTTCGTACCCCGGACGTTCGCACTGCAGCTAATGAAGAGTCCATTTTTACACACGTCAGCGGTAGGGATGTTTGTCAGTGAGTCCGCAGGCGAATGGAATCTAGGCTGCTGGAGAGGAATGAACTTGATAACGGAGACTTAATCCTCGCCTACCATGTCATGCATTGCCTTCTACGAACACAAATCCTAGCTCTCAGGGTTCTGGGGTTCACTGTGAAGTGTATTCAACCGGCGAGGATATGGAGATGTCGTACTGGATTCAAAGTGGACTTCGTCGGCTGCCTGGCCGACACTATATACAAGTGGAAAGATGAGGATACTGTGTGGGGAGCCAAGGAAGGCTTGACTGTCATCCACAAGACAATGCGACAGTTGGGATTACTCAACTGTTTGCCAGCCGAGGTGACAAGTATTTTGGTGGATAGCTACCAGGCAACTGGTTTCCATGTGGAAGGGATGAGGCAAAGAGGGAGAGCTAAACCCAGAATTATCAGGGCCAGAGCTGGCCTAACCCTGACGACGAGCATTTGCTCCACACTGTGTTCAACCTGTGTACATTCACTGAGCAAAATTTTTCAGTGCACAGTACTTGGGATACAATACTAGGTCCTGACCAGTACGAAGACATCGAGCTGTACACTGTGGGCTCGAACCGTAAACCCTACGGGCCTTTTCGCATACAGATACACCACCAGTGTTTCAGATGGAACAAAGCCATTATAGTGGAGCCCGTTCTCGATAGAACTCGAAAACTGGCTGAGGTGGTACATGTGTTCAAGGGCAGGACTCACGAATTCATGGGTCGCAAAGTAAGAGTGCTGAAACCAAAGAGAAAGTCAAGTCTCTACAGTGTCAGTAACTGGGACCATGACGTGACACCGGCTGCTGTCACGAGTGTAGCCCAAAGGGGCACCCGTGGAGACATGTATGATCAGGGAGCCACCCATCATACCCCAGGGGTTTTGACCCCAAGCGTATACGTCCCCATGAATTGACATTTATGGACTTTATACTTCTAGCATGCATGCACTTTTGAATATCTCTTGCTCTGACATTATTTCAACTTACCTATATTATGACACTGCCTTCTTTATGATATGTACTTTGTAAATGTAATAAACTGTTTAAATGATACATTTGTCTCAGTATGTTTTTTTATTGTACACAGGTTAGAACAATTATACAATTCACAACATCAAATGTGCATTACGGGTTCATAATGATTGGCTTTGATAAGAAAATGAGAGCATACTGGGTTGTAGATTGGGTATGAGTGTTCTGTGATCACTGCTGGGCACTTGCCATGTGCCTCGAGCATGAAGGACACTTCCTCTACGCTCAACCACCTTTTCTCCTGCATGAGAATGTTTTTTAGATCCTCAAGTGTGTTAATTCCCGCTACATCTAGGTACTAGCGGATCCAATCCAGGTTTCTATTGCCTATCATGTATTCGACAGTTTTACTGACCAAACTTTCGCAATCATCGCGATCACACTTGCCATTGTCTCCGATTCCACCCAGTAGCACAGCTACAATGTGGAATCCACAGTAGTTATCAGATGGCACCCTGTCCAATTTCAGATCGTTCAGCCTGATGTAGGCGCCTAGTGTGCCCGTGTGATAGCACACGTGTGTACTCTTTTCCCGGGGTATCGAGACTGGTACATTGAGCCCTTTGACCATCACGTACCAGGCACCTCTACTGTAGCAGATGGAACCGGGAGCCCAGAGTCCGTCGTAGTTGTTGTTGATAATGTAATAGTTGAACCCGTCAACATTCAGCTCAACGTTGACTCCGAACAGGCCTCCTATGATCGCTGTGACAGGTACAAATTTGGCTTCCTGATGACACGGTCCACTGTACATGGCCTTTATATCATTACAGACTCTGAGAGACGTCTCGGTCTCGAGGTTGAAACTTTTTACCGCTAGGTGTACCATCACGGCCAGAGCTTCGGGTGTTGAAGGTTCTACGTGTGCAGTGGTGAAAGTCGACGAGTCTTCCGCTGTTGCTGCGGGGCTAGTCTTCGAGTGGACGAAGAGAAGCCACAGCGCCTCTATGAGTGTGACACGAGGGATCAGACAGCTTGTCACATCTACCCTATCTGGGGTCTTTGTGTACTCTGTGGAGGCAATATTTGCCATGCAAGGGGTTTTCACGACCGGAGCTGACACCCGTTGCGTGTTGTCTAAATTGCGGGGCACCTCAGGTAATCTAGTTAGGAATCGGTGGCCTTGGTGAAACCCAAGCTTCTCCACATTCTCCACCACGAGACCCTTGTATATATGATGATAGTCAATCGTTTCGGGTTGTTTGGACACCGCGGGTGCCTCATCTTCACTTGATTGACATCGACGATCGAGTGTTGCTGGGGAGTGACGAATGTGTGCTGCTGGGGAGTGAAGATCGGGTGAAGGGAACCCTTTGGGCTCACGATGTTCCACATGGTCATCTAAACGGACAAAGTTTTCCTCTGATTCATCTTTAATCGAGAGGCGTAAAGCGTCATCAATTCCGACACCATCCTGGTCCTTGTTGAAACTACAGAGCGTATCGCACCACAGGTCAAACTCACTGGCAGGTCCGTGCAGGGCTTGCGCGATCGGTCTAGTGTGATGTCTTATCAACATACCCTGGATGCTACTGTGCAGCCCATGCGCCAGATTGCCAAGGTATGCGAAGGGAGGTTCGTCATGTTCAAGATACTGCTCGTCCCCGTGCTCTTTGACAAATCAAACATCTCGACTCTCTATTGCGCTCTTGACGCTGCCCGGAATCCAGTTCAGCTTCTTCGAGTAAGGCAGCTGCACCAAAAGCTCGGGGACGTAATGCTCGGGGACGTAAAGCTCGGCGACGCGTAGGACGGTGTGGATGTCGAGCAGGTCACCGAACACTATACGCAGGGCTTGTAGGATCTCTCTGCTGTCAAGGCCTTTGTAACTGTACGATCCCTGTGTCACGCGCTCTAGGATCAGAGCTGCGCATAGGTGTTTGTCAGCATCCGAACCGGATCGGGACAATTGTGTTTTCAACATGGGTTGCGAGTGTAATGCTCCCATGTACACAAGCACATACCGTGCTACAAAGTACAACAAGCCTGCGGAGGTGACTGTGCAGTGTGCGCCGTCGGATTCATCCCTGTCAAAACCAAACGCCCGTAGCCCGCAAGCTGCGAACGTTAAAGCTACGGTGGAGCTCATGAGTCGGTCGGGCACGCTGTCACCCTGTCCCGCGAAGCAAGGAAGAACCCTTTTGCTCAAGACTTTGATCATCAGGTTCTTTCGGGTTCGCTTATCAAACCGAGATCGCCCAGAGTGTTCACGGGACCCATAAGGTGCATAGTGTAATGCTCGTAGCCGACTTTGACAAGGCCTCCATTGCTCATGGGTATGAATCGTTCTAGCACTTTGGGCGTTATGCATCTCCATGCCCTCGCCAGCAACTCAAGTTTGTACGAGGGGCTGGGCGACATGGGGAGAGCCAGGCCTTTGAACAGCTGGTAACACACTCTGGTAGAGTTGACGAACACGGGCCATACTCTACCGGAGAACTTGCGTGTGTTGGGCGTCTTGAGTGTGAGATCGTCCAGAGCTGAGGCCGCAACTGTAGGGAAACACGAAATGAGAGCTTGTGCTATCATGTCTAGCTCTTGAGCCCTGGCTTTTACGGCGTCAGGGGCCTTGGTCAGGACATCGATGGCGGTTGACATGTTGAAATCGTCCTCTCTTGTATTCGGATAAAGGACAGGCTCCCGCTTAGTGAAGAACCGGTCGTTTCGCATAATGATCTCTAGCAACTCGGGCTCAGGATCTTGGCCGCAGTTTTCGTACCTATGCTGGAATACTGCGTCGCTTGGGGTTGTAGACATGAGCGGCAGGTGATCGTTGGTGAACATGACAACGAGAGCATCCAAGTCAAACGGGGCTCCCTTTGACTTGTACTCCTGGAACCTTATCGAGTGTATCGCGACTTGGCCCAGGCTTCCAGCAATTCTTTGCCGTCACACTCCTGAGGCTTGCGGATTTGGTACAGGAGCCAGCACAATTGAATCACAGCTTCGTTTCGCACCAGCCAATCGTGTCGCCGAGACGCCTCAACAGCTGCGCACTCCATGAGAAACACGCAAGCTGCCAGGAGTCAAGTCTTACATGCTGCACACAAGATCTTGGTAATGCGAACCTCGGAGCAGCGCACTGCCTGACCTGCGGACCAAGGAGTGTAGCTGAACCATCTCATCTTGTCCAAAACGAGCATTGCGATTCTGTAACTGTGCGCATTGTTGGGTTTGATCGGACACTTCAGATCGTTGGCGAACACCGCAGAGCCGGTCTTGTCCTTGGTTACACACGTCCAGTCATAAAACTCCTGAGCCCATCCCAGTTTCAGTTCGTTGTTCGTCTCCCCCAGTTCCTTGCGCTCTTCGATCAGGTCTGAACGAAGTATTTCATGGAGCACCGGAGCAAGCATAGCGTCACAGACAAAGGGTCCGAATAACTCTACGTCTTGGTTCACATTTTCTCTTGGTTCACATTTGTGCAGCATGCGAGCCACGTAGGCTTTTGCCTCAGACCAAGGCTCCCTGTGGCTCACACCCGGCCTGTTCTGAGTCAGGGTCATAAACTGCATTACCGTGATGTCCCTTGAAACCTTGGAACACATCTCTCTCCACACCTCTATGTACCGAACGTACAGAATTGTGTAGCGCTGACGAATCATCCTGAGCGCATCGCCGTTGGTGTAGCATGTGTTTAGGGCTTCGTGAATCGAAACAATGTCACTGTCACACTTTGCCTCCACCTCGTCAGGCTCCGTATTGGTAGCCCCTCGCACGCATCTCTTTGCAGCCAGGCGAACCATCGCTTGCACTAGGTTGTTGCGCCCTATTGTAGCCTGCACCATGTAGTGGAGATGAGGGTCGTACGAGTCAAACCTAAGCTCGGGATACCTCTCTAGGACCTTCTTGAAGCCAATCATGAGCTCAGAAACATCTTGGTGTAGCTGGTCAGGATCCGTCTGTAGTTCTCGGCCGCAGATTTACAGTGAGCGTCATAGGCCTCACATCGCACGCATCTACGCTTGGAGCGGGTCGATCGAGCCTTGTGCGCTTCTCTGGGTGCGTTTTCATGATCTATGTCTCCATTCGTCCACTTTGTTACTCTCCATGACCTAAGTTGTCTCTGGTCGGCCCGGGGATTGTTCTCATCCTCGTTGTGGTAACAATAGTCATCTACGTTTTAGTCAGAGTAGGGTATTGACATGCTCTCTTCACTGTCACTATTTTGAAAACGTATGACTCTAAGCGGGTTCTTTGGTAGCTCGTCAAAGAAAAACTCAGAACTCATACTGATGTCATGTACATCCTGTTCGCTCTCGCTATCATTTTCACGGTAGATGGACATGTGTTCCATTGACTCTACAACCGTGGCCTGAGATGAGCCTTCATTCACAAAGGACATTGTGTCATCATCATTGGCGAGTATTTTGAGAAAATATCTGTTACCACTCGGGCCAGGGTGTCCCACAAGGGGAGAGAATGATCAAACAAATCGTCTCTCCTCCAGAGTGAGCTGGGACCTTTCGGGCAGGACATTGCCTCGAGACATACATGCTCATTCGTCAGGGACGCAAACCTCTGTTCGCTATGAGGTCCAACAGGTGTAGCGCTGGCTCTCTCGTTCGCATGTGTGATAAGTACATCTTCTACGTGTACACTTGCCTGAGATGGGGAAAGCTCCGGCTCACGGACGACGAATGCTCGTACCTATTCGGCAGCCGCAGTAATGTATATGCCCATTTGGATCCGAAATGGGTATCGAGGTTCGTGGTAAGGTGCAGGGTCTTGTACCAGGGTGAACTGAATAGGTGTATGTCTTTGTCACCCCTGAGGATATCCGATAAAGTTTACAGGGCGCAGACAGGCGAGGGTACGTTCGCGACAGTTGACAGCAGAGGTCGTGTGGTACAAATTGAGAATTTCACAGACCCGCGTCTCCCCGGGAAACTGTCCATAAGGGATAGTACATTTGAAGTTTTCGAGCAGACCCTATCTGTGTTCTTAGACATGGCGTTTAGGCTACAACGTGGCAGAGCACGAGAACTGCATTCGCTAGTGCTTGTGATCTGTCCACGCTCAGACTCGCATGACACCTCGGCAGGCTTGTGTTCAAACTGGCAGATGTGTTACACGGTCAAGGAGCGCGACATTCGAGGCCTTAAGGTTGGATCGGGTTACATCTACACGACGGACGGTCTATCTCTGTACAGCTTGGTCGCCTCGTGGAAGACCGACATCTGTCTGATATTTGACGAAGGCTGCCGCGAGGAGATAGTCCACACGCTGTGTGCTCTGGCTATAGGGGACTACAAGTTGGGGACAGAGTTCAAACTGAAATGCGTTCTGCCCGATGGAGGCAAAGGATTAGATCTGCGAGATCTGGACCCTCTAGAGCCAGTCTCGATGCTGCTAGACATCCCCCGGGAGATAAAAGTTGAGCCTCTCGCCGATGAACACTCGAGCGCCCTCATTCACTGTGATCGTGAGGGCTTGGCGGCGCTCAGAGACATGACCAGACTCCCCTCTGGGTTCTCTATTCTCGCGGAGAATGACAATGTGGTGGTCTTGAGACAAATATTGAGTAATTGTACCCAAGAGTAGAGCTGGCTTGACAAAGGGAGTCCGAGACATGGTTCAGCTACAGAACAACCGTAAGACGTCGGCCCCGAGTGGGTATATAACGGAATGGTTTCCATGTGGACACTCTCTGTTTAGAGTCGAAAGGGGTCTCCCGGGCGTACCTCGCATCATGATATCGTGCAACTTAAAAGATGTAGAGGAGGAGGATGACGGGCTCAGGGATAGAGACCCAGTGGCCTGCGGCGAGGTGCCGACGCTGCATGTTCTCAGGGGCTCTGAGTACCACAGGGTCCTGCCGAGAGGTTTCAGGTCCAGTAGTCACCTGTTTGATCAATCGGTATGCCTGCTGCCCGGTACCATGAACATTGTCACCCCGCGGGTGTTACATTTCGCAGGGTATGTCGCTATCATGTACGCATTCCACGTTTTCACGCGGCTATGTTTTGACGAAGTGGAGCACGCTAGCAGTCCTGTGCAACTTTTGTTCTTGTCAACCCTGAGCCTGTGAGAGGCTCAGGTTCTGCTCTTGTCATACCTGTGTTTGAAGGAATCCTTTGTCGCCTCTGAGAAGAGCCGTTTCATGTTCAGGGTTAGATCCCATTAAATTTTATCAGAACTGAGAAAGATCATCTCGGCCAACCCGAGAGTGCACTCGGGGCTTATGGGCTTTGAGCCTTGGGGTGGTGAGAAGGTGATGCACGAGGAGCTAGAAGATGAGATATTGCGACTCCGATACGGTGACGAAAGTGCAGACGTTGAGGATTCCAACAGCGAGGGAGAGGCCGAAGAGGATGAATGTGAGGACGACAAGACGGACGACGAGCAAAGTGAAGTGGAGCTGGAAGATGAGATGTTGCGACTCCGATATGGGTTAGCTGGGGAGGCAAGCAAAGAGGACGCCTACAGGGAGACCATTGAGGAAGGTGAGGATTCCTGTAGCGAGGGAGACTCGGCTGAAGAAGATGGCGGGGACGATGACGAGCGGGAGGAAATTAAGTGCAACAATGAGGAGGAGACCAAGGCCATCGGTCAGGATGAACACCACGACGAATACGCTGGTGAGGAAGAAAGTGAGTGCTGTAGCTCTGATTGTGAACCAGAGGATGACATGGACTCTGAAGATCGAGTCATAGAGCACGTATGTAGAGTCATCCGCGCCAGTCCGAGGATCGGACAGAGAACGGGTCACTTGGTCCTGTTTGGGCATGGGCAAGGTTGCGATTCAAGTTTCAAGTGGATCAGGATCGGGATACGGACACTGGGACTGGCAACTTGAAAATATTGAGAGCTTGCGGTGTGTTTTGCTCCAATCACGGATACAGCAGCAGAGCTACATTGAAGATCCCAAACACGAACTGAGTTGTTCCCGAACACCGCTGGCTAGGGGAACCCACATTGCTCACGGATGACTTGTGTGTCATCGTACCAGACAAAGGACCCAGCGCCCTGCCTGAGCCGTTGCTCGATTGTAGTGACTGTTTCTTTCAACTCAACTACTCTCCCGACCGTGGAGATGAAAAGTACTGCGGGAGGGGGGTGTATTGCCGAGGGGGGTGTAGTTGTAGAGATGGCCAAGATAGAGCAGGCCATATGTAGTGAGAACGTGAGAGGCTACGAGGAACCGAGACTCTGTCGTCTCTTCAAGACATGTCGCAGGAAGATGTAGCAGTGCCTGTTCAACGTGGCGGTCGACAATCCTGCGATCGGAGACCCTGGATGTAAGCAGCCTCTGTACAAGAGATCGTGGCTCGAGTTGCAAAGGCGAGGACAGCTGGGCTCCTCGGCGCCTCTCTCCACCATAGGAGATGGAGAGTTCTTTCCTTGTATCGAGATTGCGCGAGAAACCGACTTGGAGGAGAGCGAGGAAGACATGCTCTCCTACCCACTGGCCGAGTACAATCTCAACCTCACTGTCAAAGCTTGCCCGAATCAGTACTCGACGGTCAGGGCAGACAGGCCTCGCGGCGAATGTGGCTCGGTTTACGAGGCGTGCTTAGACGAGGCTGTGCTCCTGGGCCACTGCGCCAAGGTCTCTGTCACGCAGGGTGCCAAGAAGAACTTTGACGTGAGCACCTGTTTGACACGGTTCTACAGATCTGTCCACCCCTGTGTGCCGGACATGAACGTCGGAGACTTGATGCTCGACTACGAGTTCACCCTGGAGCCAGCTGTCGCCCGTCTACGCTCTCCTGAGCCATTTGTCAGAGAGCTGCAGGGTCAACTGCTTCCCAATGTGCAAATTGATCACCCTCAGTAGACACAGAGGCGCGTCGGTGTGGACGAGGGGCACGGACGCACCGTTTCACTCTCGGAGGCTGAGGATGAACACGATCGGCGCCTTCTTGTGCGCTCAAGATCACAGGCTGGCGCCGCTGCTGTCGAGATGTTGCAATCCGAAGCCCTTGCAGTCTTCGGAGATCTGGGAAGGTTGCGAGCTGTTGCATCGTGGAGACGAAGAGGAGCTCCTCATGCAAGCCTACTCTAGGACGCTCGGTCCCGTGTTCGAGTTTGAGAAGGTACAGCGGTTCCCGAAAACGGTCAGGACCAGTCTGGGGGATTGGACGTTCATGCGGCTCGCGAGCAGGTCTCGCGGTGTCAACCGATATCCGGGCGTGACGGTGGTAGACGAATACACTATAGCGTTCTCGTCTGAGTCCCCGCTGTTCTACCTGAAGACCAAGGGGCCCTTGGTGCAGAAGCTGGAGTCGGTGGCGATAGTCGTAGAGAGCAGCTCGCTGTACAGAACGGATGTGTTGAAAAAGAGGACCCCGAGTGGCCCAGACCCAACGTGATAGACGTTCAAAAACGCATCAAGTGTAAAAACAAGAGCGTTGTCATCAACGAGATGTTCATGCGCAGCGGAGCGCGGGATCTCTTAGAGGGTTACGAGGTGAACGAGAGGAGGACTTGGAACAAACTAATAGATGCCCGGTGGAAGTTTGCAAAGGCCCCTGGTGACGAGTGTCAAGATCATGACTGGGAGCTGGAGTGCCCATTCTCCGAGAGCCTGAGCGCGATAGGGGCCCAGGGTTCCGAAGTTGCTACTGTAAAGTGGCTCTGTGCCGCTCCCCCTGAGCGTTTCTCTCTGGCACTCGAGGCAAATGGTTGACGGTTTAAGGTGTCCGAGTTGAAGTACAGATGGGAGTCGGGAAGGACGGATTTCACTGGAGCGCTCGCTCGAGACTCCGAGGGCTGGTGCTTTTGGTACAGAAAGCAGACGCGAGAGTGGAAGAGGTGCTCTGACGGGAAACTGATACCTAGGAGAGAGAGGTTTTGGTATCTGATAGACTACAAGACGTCCATCACTAGACAGCATGAAGCTGAAGTTGTGAGGAGCTTCGATGAAAGTGAGCCCGAGTTGTCTGGCGGTGTGTCATCGGATGGCAAGGTTGACGATGAAAGCGACTCAGAGTGTATCGATGATCATCAAGCAGAGAGCGAGTCGGCAGCAGGTGAAGATGGACAAGAAGAAGAAGACAGTCCCGAACCTATTATTGTCAACTGCGAGTGGCGTGAGAGGGGAGTTTCAAGTTTCATCATACTCAATTCTCATCTGGAGATTGAATTTGTGCCCAGTGTCCCTCGGAACGAAGGACATGTATTCTTCAAACCCGTACATAACAAGGACTACAGAGAGAGGGTGAGACTG
>JACXGM010037806.1:0-11001 GCA_016801145.1 Umbra pygmaea
GAGAGTGAAGAGGAAGTGGATAGTTGGTAGAGAGTGAAGAGGAAGTGGATTGTTGAACGAGACTGAAGAGGAAGTGGATAGTTGGTAGAGAGTGAAGAGGAAGGGAATAGTGGTTGGTAATGTGAGAGTAGAGTCAAGAGCGGGAGCAGAGGTAGGTCGGGTGAAAGAAAGGGAGGGAGAGAGCGATGATTGGTTGGGAAATGAAGGATTGGTTTGGAATATCATACATCACATGTGAAATTCAAATGCCCTCTCTCTATACCTCCCTCCCTCCACAAATCCCTGGTGAATCCTCAGAGATTAAAGAGAATAACTACTCACACGTCAAAGCGTAGATTCTGCTTTTCTTCAAAGAAGTAGTCCAAGATATACTTCCTGACAAAGTCTGGGTTCAGAGTGTTGTCAATCACCTCTGTTCTCCCAAACTAGAAGAGGACAGGTGAGACAGGTAGATAGAGGACAGGTGAGACAGGTAGATAGAGAACAGGTGAGATAGGTAGACAGAGGACAAATGAGATAGGTAGATAGAGGATAAGTGAAGTAGGTAGATAGAGGACAGGTGTGACAGGTAGATAAAGGAAAGGCGAGACAGGTAGATACAGGACACGTGAAGTAGGTAGATAGAGGACAGATGAGAGCGATAGAGGGCAGGTGAGATAGGTAGATAGAGGGCAGGTGAGATAGGTAGATAGAGGACAAGTGAGACAGGTAGATAGAGAGCAGGTGAGATAGGTAGATAGAGGACAAGTGAGACAGGTAGATAGAGGACAGGTGAGACAGGTAGATAGAGGACAGGAGAGACAGGTAGTTAGAGGACAGGTAAGGCAAGTGAACCGAGGACAGATGAGACAGGTAGATGGAGGACAGGTGAGACAGGTAGATATGCGTAGGGAGCAAAGAAAACATTGAGGGAGAGAAGGGCAGAGGTGAATTTCAGAGAAGTCATATTATTTTAAATACATTTTGTAATCACATTTCTAACTTAGTCAGCTATTGCTATTCCCGACCCTGGATATGTGATAAGACAAGGAATGCCCTGCCTGAAGCACCCCAAACTGGAACTGATGTCCACAACAAGCTGTGACATCCCCATAATGTTAACCTGGAATGTAGTGCTGTCTCGACACTTCAATTAAGTGCCTAAACCCACTGCAACACTCGGGAGGCCCGGATGATAAACTGTCAGTGAGAAAGCTCTTCTCTCCTGATAAACAGAGTATCTGATCAGATTAATAATCACAGCTTCATTCAGCTGATTGGATCCTGCTATTCCATCTCCTTTGTATGAAGTGCAACAGGAAACTTCCCTCATTGGGTTTAATTACAGCCAGTTAATACCCATTCTCCCTTTTACACCCCCACCCATCTACTCCAAAATGTATGTCTGAGTAGATGTTGTTAACGGAAAAACCTAACCAGTAGGTACAAACATAGGGGACAGAAAAACAGCATCAAAGTTAACTTTCATTTAATATCAGTTGTATACTGTATATTTGAATGGGATTTACCCTTCACAAACAACTGCACATTGTTTTCCAGAGAGTGGAGTGTTAGGTATCTGTTATGTTACTGCGATTGATATAGCATAGTGATGTAAACCTGTTAATGTGATTGGTATAGCACAATGATGTAAAATATCTTACTGTGATTGATATAGCACAGTGATGTAAAATATGTTACTGTGATCGATATAGCACCGTGTTGTAAAATATTTTACTGTGATTGATATAGCACAATGATGGAAAATGTGTTACTGTGATTGAAATAAAATATGTTACTGTGATTGATATAGCAAAGTGCTGTAAAATATGTTACTGTGATTGATATAGCACAGTGTTGTAAAATATTTTACTGTGATTGATATAGCACAGTGTTGTAAAATATTTTACTGTTATTGATATAGCACAGTGATGTTAAATGTGTTATTGTGATTGATATAAAATATGTTACTGTTATTGATATAGCATAGTGATGTAAACATGTTAATGTGATTGGTATAGCACAGTGATGTAAAATATATTACTGTGATTGATATAGCAGAGTGATGTAAAATATGTTACTGTGATCAATATTAAATAGTGATATAAACATTTTAATGTGATTGGTATAGCACAGTGATGTAAAATATATTACTGTGATTGATATAGCACAGTGATGTAAAATATGTTACTGTGATTGATATAGCACAGTGATATAAAATATGTTACTGTGATTGATATAGCATAGTGATGTAAACATGTTAATGTGATTGGTATAGCACACTGGTGGTCAAACACACCCAGGGCAAGTAGTTTTCCAGGCCATCCAGTGCTGCCCTTAGCTGTCTCTTTCTATCACAAGGAATGTTGTCCTCGAAGCAGGATAAGATGTTCCACCAGGGGTCTGATTCAACTACATCTGAGACAGTCATTCTGCATGTCAGGTTTTGTCCATCTGATCTTCACTCCAGCCTGGCTGCACAGGCCATTTAGGTTTGGCCAGTCTGATCAGAACCCAACACCTGTGGCACGCATTTCCAGTTCACCACTGGTCTTCTTTCTGACATCCAGGGACCTTACTCAGAGTCTGTACATACTGGGATCCTCCTTCTCTGTGGACCGGGTAGGAGGGTGGTTTTGGATAACTTCCTAACTGGCGCATCGTCACTGGTTAACATATTCAACAGGTAGGTCAGTCTACTAGCGGTTTGAATCCATTTTTGGATAAAAAATAATTCTGATGAAGATAATAACATCATGATCACATACACAAAAACCCACCCACACGCCCACCTGCTGTGGTATGCTTAATTTGTTCCCTCAGCTAATTGTATGCAGTATGAATAATTCATGGAGAGAGGCCTGGCTGCCGCTTTGAGATTCAGAAACATGAATAAAGGATTGGACAGCAGAAAGTGTTACCAAAAACTGAAATTAATTATTACAGAGTTAAAACTCAGAATTAGAATGAACATTGGGCTTGGAAACTTTAACCCTGTCAATTTCACTAGCGAACTCTGTTTTTTAACACCCAACTCTGTAATTGTTATATACTATGTTTTCATTTTTTAGGGTGGGGGAAATTTGTTAAATTACTTTAATGACAGGAATCTGAGGGTATGTAGACAAGTACGGTGGCAAGAAAAGTTATGGGAACCCTTTGGAATTACCAGGACTGCATGAAATCTGATGCAGATGTGATCGTCAACTAAGTCACAACAACAAAAAGTCTTCATTAATTAATACCAAATGTTTGAATTTTTCTAATCTATGTTGAATACATAATTTAAAGAGTCAGTGCAGGACGGATTCAAATGTGATTCCAGAGGCTAAAGACTTCTCCAAAAGCTAATTGGACTGAGGATTCAGCAAACCTAGAGTCTAATCGATTTTACAAGTTGTGGGTGTTGTTTAGAGCTGACCTGCCCTTTAAAAAACACTCATACAACTTGAGTTTGCTCTTCTTGAGAAGCAACAAGGGATGTGGGTGCAAAAGACCACATGGATATTCTACAGCGCTACTGACAAAAACATCTGTGGACAGATGGAAAGATCACAAAAAACTATTTGCAGAGAAAAAAGACAGCACGCATCAAAATATCCTTCCAACTGTAAAGTATGGTGGAGAGGGCATCATGGTTTTGGGGCTGCTTTGCTGCCTCAGGGCTTGGAAAGCTTGCTATCATGGACAGAAAATGTCATTCCTAGAAGCTGTGTGATGCAACAAGACAATAACCCAAAGAACAGAAATAAATCATCAACAGAATGGCTTCAACATCTTATTTAAAGTTTAAATTTTAATGTTTGAAAATTGAAAAGCTTATCAATTTCCATAGAAATTCCATTCTACCAATAGACTTTGATCAATGGCAATCCAGTTGGAGTTCGCCAATCGATCAAATCGAACAAATACCATGGCACTATTCTTGACACCAAAAAAACAAGACACCAAAGTGAGTTCTGACACCAATGTGGATGCAATTTGTGCTAAGGGAAATCAATGACTGTTCTTCTTAAGCTAACTTTGTAGCCTCAGGGTGGATAGAATGCTGATGATCATTATTTTATATCTTTCTTTGAATCACTGTTAACTTTCAATATAATCTGGTAATCTTAATTTCAAAGAAATCAACATGGTATTATTGTCAAACAAAGCAGTAAGGTTATTGGTGTACACTTAAACTGAACTAGCCAAATCCACTTTGGAGAGCCCTGTCACCCCTCGTTTGGAGAATTTGCTATGCTGTTTTTTTATTACTAACCGTTTTATAACTGCAATGTTAAATACATTTTCCATTCAGGATTCTAAAGATTCCCTACTCCAAAGGAAAAATGCCTTCAGGAGTGGCCCAGTCAGAGTCCTGACCTCAACTTAACTGAGATGCTGTCGCATGACCTCAAGAGTGCAACTCACACCAGACATCACAAAAATATTGTGGAACTCAAAAAGTTTTGTAAAGATGGATGCTGTGCAGGTGGAGGTCTGGGCTACAACTACAGAAAATGTTTGGTTGAGGTTATTGCTGCAAAGGAAGGGGCCAACCAGTTTTTTAAATCCAAGGGTTCATATACTGAAAGGATGCAATCACCTTGAGGTTGAGGTGCAGATTGTCAGCGCCAGGACGCTCACCACACATCAGCGATCAGGTGAAGAGGTGAGTCTTTATATATATATGTATATATATTTTACAAACTGCTCTCTGTTTCTGCATCTGCTTTTTGATTTAACAAGTGAACAATTATCAGTTTAATGTAATCAAAGATCAAAATTTATTTAATTAACTAACTTGCATATAATATAATAACCCTGTTAATTTATACTCCATTATGTATAGTTGGATTGCTGCACCAGTCTCTGCTCTGGGGGGTATTTCATCAAGGCAGATAAAGGAAAATCCAGGCTTATTTCGCTAAATTAAGTGAGAGTTCCGTTCCATTACTGTGGCTCAGTGTCTCTGCTCAGTAACCAAGGTAACCAATACCTCTGGACACCATGCTCCTTTGCAGGTTAACTGTGAAGCTTACTTTAGTTGTTTCAAAGAATTTCCAACAGGCAAAAACAAAATCTGAATAGACCGTTCCTTGTTCAGAAACACAAGTCCAGACTTTTAGATGGATGGATATATAAGTGGTGGTTTAAGGGGTATTAATCATAATTAAGGTATAAATTAATGGGTGATGTCCGTACAATAAGAGGTAATGAAGGGGTAAAATCCATTAAATAATTAAAAAATCCATTAAAACCAAGCTCATCGCTCATTATAAGGTCCTCACAGGCCGGTTCCACAGCATCACTATTTTCCTTACCTGACTCCCAAATTCCCCACTCACCTGAACCCAGCACGCACCGCAGATCACAAAGCCCTCACTCACCTGAATGGAGCACTCATCCCAGATCCCAATCACCAGAATACTGAACACCTGGACTCCGCTCCCTAACAGTATATCACTCCCCTGGTCTGCCTCGGTGCGAGGTATTGTTATTATTCTGACTACTGAGCAATATTCCTGAAATCCTGCCTATTGATATCAAGTGTTTTGACCTGTTTTTTCCTAACAACCCTTCGTTTTTGCCCTTTGCCTGCTTGTACTTCTGCCTGCCTGTTCCTCTGCCTACCTGTGATTAGACCCTGCCTGCCTTCTTGACATCAGCTCGGATTGTGGACCTGGACACTGTTTGTAAGCATTCTTTATCGACCCTAGCCTGCCTAGCCTGCCTGTTCTATCCCTTACTGACCACCGGACTAGTACTTTTATCTGCCTCGAGTGTTCTCCAAACCCTACCTGTCCTACTGCCCACTGTTGGATTCTGATTTGTACCCATACCCGTCTGTGTTGTGTACCGGACCATGCTTGCATCACTTGGATATTTAAACTCGGTATTTCTCATCCCTTAATAGCATTAAATCAACATCTAAGTGATCTAAGTTTGAGTCATTACACTCATTCATTTTTGTATTAAAGAGCCCTTAATTCATATTACAGGGATTTGTCATGATTTCAAGGGTAGTTTAAGACATAGTATCTTCTTATCAATCAATCAATCAAATTTATTTATAAAGCCCTTTTTACAACTGTAGTTGTCACAAAGTGCTTTCACAGACACCCGGCCCGAGACCCCGAAAAGCAAGCAACACAAGTGATGCACAGTGGTTAGGAAAAACTTCCTAGTAGGAGGGACCTGGTAAGAAACCTAGAGAGAGGCTAGACTCAAGGTGGATGCCAGTCCTCTTCTGGCTGTACCAGGTGGGGGATCTGAAGGTACACAACCCATTGTAATAAGGTCACTTTGTTTATCAGTGTTCAATTACTGTCCAGCAATGAAGATATGATGGGTGGACTGTGACCATAGTCTTTATGTAGCATCAACACAGTTCGGTGGTCTTGTGAAGTTAGAACGTGAAGCCGCCTAAAGATGAAAGCTGGCGTCATCAGGTGGAAACGCGATCATCAACCGCAGTGACATGGGATCTAGCACAGCAGCGGGTTGGGCACAGGACGGGGACATGAAGGAGTCATCAGGTTATCGATTATCATTGTTTTTGAAGTGCTTATGTATTCCGTGCGTAAAGATTGCAATACTTTTTAAGCCTGGTTTGAGTTAACGTTGACAAGACAAGGCTATAGTCTGTTTAATGGAACAGTTTGAGCCTGAATTGAAAGGTGGTGTTCATTCAAACCAGGCTATTTCAATTAAGCACAGATTTCATTAGCAGTGTTTATGGAATACCCTCCTGTTACCAAGACTGTAACGGCAGCTACCATCTCTGTCTCTGAATCCTTACTCACAGAATCACCTGTGGCTGCTTTCATATGCAGAATAGAAAAATAAAGATATTGTACATTTATTATTTAAAGCTATGTTATGCATAATGTATATAGATTAGTGTACATTTGTCTTGGGCATTATTTCTTCTTAACTTTAATAATATAAACACTTATAAGATAATGCTACTCTTTTGTTCTACATTATGAACCTACTCTTACTTGGCTAACAGAAATACAAAATTTGGAAAAGGAAAACATAATGTTGTTTGGATATTTCACATTTTTTAATGAAGACAAGGCTGCTGTTTTCAACTGGTATTTCTGGTAGCTACTGCTACAACTCCATCACTTAGATGGTGGTCTAACTAAATGTGTGTGTAATATTATTTTTATATTTGGCAGGATTAGCTTGGAGTGCTTGTTTCTTTCCTCGTATTTGTTATGTGCCACCCATTTGTTCTTGGCTTATTATCTCAATTATAACTTAGAAAGAACTCAATGTCCCTTGGTTCAGAGCGACTAGACTCTAAAACAACTGCACTGTTTCACTCCGCTCCAACTCCAATGAATTCACAGAACCCGGAAGATGAGGACGTATCAACCGTTAAATTAAAAAATCTCTTCTGATGCCAGCACGCAGCAAGCATACACAAAAGCACTCCCACAAGAGAGACACTTGGGGTAAATCCAGCCAGGTAATGCAAATTTCTGGGAGGGACGGCCATTATTATGTATGTCTATGAGTAGGCTACCAGCCAGGTGGGATAAGTGCACTGTTTTTTACATGGTGCCGTTATTTCAACTGGCCATTGCTTATTGATATTTTCTACTATGGTATTTTATCAGTGGTGATAGTGTTACGTAGCGTAGAGCAGGAGGCAGGTGGGAGTAGGTGCTCATGTTCTCCACATTCTTCAGAGTGTCTTAGAACTATTTAGAGTTGATGCAACAGGCTACAGTTTTCCTGACTGACTGTGTGTACTGGTTCCTAACTTCCCTGAAGAGTTGCATGTCACATGGATTTTTTTTAGGCTAAATCAGTACGTTACAGGGTGTTTTTGTGCTCGACGACAGCGGTGAAATCTGGAGTGAACCAATAAATCTATCTACTCTTAGTTCTAAACATTTTGAGCGGGGCGTGTTGAATCAGGGCAGTAAGGAAGACCATTAAATAGAAGATCAAGCATCCGCGACTGACGGGATGAGGTCAATGTCCTTCCAGGTTACCCGAGACATTTTGATTAGGAAAACCTGTTCGCAAATGTTTAACAGTAATGAGGGGTGGTAGTTTGACAACTGACCCATTATGGATGCACACAATTAGGCAGGGTTCTCTGACTATCTTCATGCCCCCTACATGAGGTATAAGTGGGATTTGCGTTAGATAACTCAGATAATATATCCTGCCACATTGCTCTCCAGTGACTCCTTGTGTTCATATCGGGCGCCTGTAAATTCAACCATGGAAGTATACTCGGTGAACGTAATCATCACGTACATGATCTGACTAAAATCCTTCCATGTTGGGTGAAGAGTGCGAAATGAATCGGTGGCTCGGTTGACATGTGGTTGGACGAACCATGTGCGCACCCCTCGTCATCCCATAGATCTGTAGAAAGAGTTGCAGAGCTGATGACAAGGCAGGATTAGAGAGGGAATTGGGAAGGGAGGAAAATCACGTGTTGGAATGTCCAGGCTTGCTATAAATAACCCAAACAAGAGGCACCCAAGGCTAGAAAACAGGTTTTATTTAAGTTTTCCATTCTCACTTCACTTCCAAAGCCAAAGGGGGTTGCAATTTTGGTTAGTAAAATAAAACATTTTTCAGATACTAATGTTTTGGAATATGGAATATAATGGGCTTCATTCCTGTTGTATTGATCGATTATGTGGTTTTGCGAATTCTGTAGGTTGTTGGGGGAAATCCCTTCCCTAAACACTCACTGACTGATATTTGTAAGAGACCTGAACTGAATTATTTTTCCAAATCTGTACAACTCTGATGCAAACATCTGTGACTATCAATACCTTCATTGATAAATTACTATATACTAATCAGACATGCTCAATACAGGTCCTTCTCAAGAAATTAGCATATTGTGATGAAGTTCATTATTTTCCTGAAATATTTCAGTTGGTGTGCAATGAATCTAAAATATATGAAAGTTTAATTTTTATCATTACATTATGGAAAATAATGAACTTCATCACAACATGATAATTTCTTGAGAAGGACCTGTATACACAACACCTGAACTTGCCGTCAGAATGTAACCTTTTATCCACCAATGATGTAGAAAGGTTACTGTTGTATTTGCAGGCTACATACAATGAGCATGGTGACCTGGCAAGCTGTCTGTGCTGCCACACGTCTGCACAAAGTAAAGACTATTCTAATAGCTTAATTTCTTATCCTAATGGGATAAATGATACCACATCTTTATATTCCTTCACTTTATACAACTGATTTCCCATCAGACACCACCAATAAGACTTTATGGGTTTTTGGATGCTTTGGAAACTCCCACAGTTGCCACTGATGCTGCAGATGACCTTGGCTCCCTTCTGAGCCTTGAAGAGGTTGTTGAGTTTTTCAAATCTATGCAAAGCAGCAAAGCTCCATGCCGGGAAAGTCCACACCTACCGAGCCCACTTATTATTATCGATATTTAAGGAGTCACTGGAACTTAGTGTGTTGACTCTGACCCTAACACAAGTGTGAATAGCACTTATACTTAAAGGGAAGTTGATAGAAAGGCATCTTGAAGTAGTTGTACCAGGGGTAATTTTGGAATAGCAGACTAGTTTAATCAAGGGTAGACAGTTTTTAACATTCGGACCTTGTTCAACATTATTTATTCCAAACAGTTTTCAAACTCCCCTAACTTGTGTTTTCCCTGGATGCAGAGAAGGCCTTCGATAGGATTGAATGGGAGTACCTATTTGCTGTTCTTAGAAATTTGGATTTAGGGACAATTTTAGCTTGTATGTGGCTTTTGTATACATCCCCAGGGGCTAGTTTCTGTACCACTGCAGGCCAACATTGGATGAAAAACATTTAAACTACAAATTACTTGAACTATGAACGTATGAGAAGGGCAAGTAAATTTGGAGGGAACAAAATTTAAAAACCAAATAACATGAAATTTGAACATATTAAGCACAGCGTATATAGCATATACATTGCTAGGGCGGGGGTTGGGGATGGTTGACGGGCATATAAATTGTCGATTCTCATCTCTGTGTTTGCGAGTTCAAATCCAGATAGACACTTTGTGCATGTTTTGTTCTCCATTCCTGCGTGAGGCAGACATGTTGCACTTGTGTATCTGTAGACAGACAATTATGTGTGTCTTTTTGTAATGTTAACCCTAACCTTAACCCTAACCTTAACCGTAGTAACATCAAAACTTGTTGTTGTGTCCCTGATCAGACAGTTAATCCCACCCCCACACAGACAATAATGTTCCTAGGTTATTGTTGAAAATAAAAATGAGTTATTAACCTCCTTAACTAGTAAAATAATAGTCAAATATAAACACCAGAGCAGTAGAGCCAGTATACCATTAGGTGTTCCAATTAATTGTTTTGATTTTCAAACGTGCCGGAATTCTTTGCAGATCTCGGACGAGATACTGCAATCCACCGTTACCGAGCATTTTACTTGCAAATGTTCAATCACTGGACAATAAAATGAATGAACTTCACGCTCAGATTAACTTCCAGCGGGACATTGCTAACTAATGCGTGCTAGTGTTCACTGAGACCTGGCTGGATCCCACTATCCCGGACACGGCTGTTACACTAGGTGGATTTTCCATCTACCGGCAGGACAGAACCTCGGAGTCAGGTAAACAAAGAGGCGGAGGGGTTTGCATCATGGTTAACTCCCGTTGGGGCTCGGATGCTGCAGTTATTTCAACACACTGCTCACCGGACCTGGAGCTACTAACTGTAAACATACGCCCCTTCTATCTCCCCCCCGGGAGTTTTCGTCCACTATAATCACAGCAGTCTACATTCCCCCGCAGGCGGATAAGGCGCGCGCGCTTGAGCAAATATATGGAATAATAAGTGGCCTGGAGGACGCTCACCCTGAGTCTGTTTTTATTGTTGTTGGAGACTTTAACAGGACAAACATGAAAAAAATGCTGCCCAAATTCCACCAGCACATTTCTTTTCACACTCGAGGTGACCAGACTCTTGACCATTGTTATTCAACGATCCGTAACAGCTTCAAACCCATCCCCCGCCC
>JACXGM010037807.1:0-11000 GCA_016801145.1 Umbra pygmaea
CACCTAGCATCAAGGTATGCGTTCACCTTGAGAACTTCATCTTTGTTTCCAATTGCAATGACTTCAGTTCCCTTTTTTTAACTGAAGAATGTTTTGGCACATCCAATTGTTAATTTCATCAATGCATTGGCATAGGGAGTCAATGGGGCTGTAGTCGTTAGGCGATAGGGCTAAGTAGATCTGGGTGTCGTCTGCATAGGTGTGGTAAGCAATTTGTTTCTTTCTCATTATTTGGCTCAGTGGGATCATAGAGTGCCTTGCGAAAGTATTCGGCCCTCTTGAACTTTTCAACCTTTTGCCACATTTCAGGCTTCAAACATAAAGGTATGAAAACAGTTTTTGTGAAGAATCAACAACAAGTGGGACACAATCATGGAGTGGAATGAAATTTATTGGATATTTCAAACTTTTTTAACAAATAAAAAACTGAAAAATTGTTAATACTTTGTAGCGCCACCTTTTGAGGCGTTTACAGCTGTAAGTCGCTTGGGGTATGTCCCTATGAGTTTTGTACATTGAGAGACTGAAATCTTTGCCCATTTCTCCTTGCAAAACAGCTCGAGCTCAGGGAGGTTGGATGGAGAGCGTTTGTGAACAGCAGTTTTCAGTTCTTTCCATAGATTCTCGATTGGATTCAGGTCTGGACTTTGACTTGGCCATTCTAACACCTGGATATGTTTATTTGTGAACCATTCCATTGTAGATTTTGCTTTATGTTTTGGATCATTGTCTTGTTGGAAGACAAATCTCCGTCCCAGCCTCAGGTCTTTTTGCAGCCTCCATCAGGTTTTCTTCCAGAATGGTCCTGTATTTGGCTCCATCCATCTTCCCATCAATTTTAGCCTATGGACAGACCCGCCCACCTCAGCTGTAGATCTCTGCAGCTTATCCAGAGTGATCGTGGGCCTCTTGGCTGCATCTCTGATCAGTCTTATCCTTGTATGAGCTGAAAGTTTAGAGGGACGGCCGGGTCTTTTAGATTTGCAGTGGTCTGATACTGCTTCCATTTTAATATTATCGCTTCCACAGTGCTCCTTGGGATGTATAAAGCTTGGGAAATCTTTCTGTATCCAAATCCAACTTTAATCTTCTCCACAACAGTATCGCGGACCTGCCTGGTGTGTTCCTTGTTCTTCATGATGTTCTCTGTGCTTTCAATGGACCTCTAAGACAATTATAGAGCAGGTGCATTTATATGGAGACTTGATTACACACAGGTGGATTCTTTTATCACCATTAGTCATTTAGGTCAACATTGGATCATTCAGAGATCCTCACTGAACTTCTGGAGAGAGTTTGCTGCACTGAATGTAAAGGGGCTGAATAATTTTGCTCGCCCAATTTGTCAGTGTTTTGTTTGTTAAAAATTTTTGAAATATCCAATAAATTTTGTTCCACTTCATGATTGTGTCCCACTTGTTTTTACTTTTTCACAAAAAATTACAGTTTTATATCTTTATGTTTGCAGCCTGAAATGTGGCAAAAGGTTAAAATGTTCAAGGGGGACGAATACGTTCGCAAGGCACTGTATCTCACTTGTGGGAGTGCTTGTGCGCGTGCCTGCTACATGCTGGTATCGGAAGAATATTTTCTATTTAACAGACCAGGATTGGCCGATAAGTCCCTGTCTTAAATTGGAGCAGATTGAAACATTGTGGACATTTCCGGACAAGCAGCGGGCTGAACATTGGGATGGATCGTTCTTCAAGGGAAGGGGATAGTAACCACTCTTATGTTTGCCGTTCAAGTCTGCATGTCTACGCTTGGAACATATCTATTCTGCCGAGCGGGGGAGATCGATGGTTTCTGCGCTTCTCGCCTCCGCCACAGTGGCATCTCGTCACACCTTCTTTGGCCGCTATGTAAAGCATTGCAACAGGTGGAAGATTCAGTGCAGATAAAGATGGCCCTGATTAACACAAGGTCTGTGGTAAATAAGACTTTTATTCTCAGATCTTTTTACTGACCGATCTTTGGATTTTTTATTTATCACTGATTTTTTTTTTCTCATGAATGGAAATCTATTTCATTTTGCGGAGTTTCTACCACCCAGTTGTAAATATTTCAATTCCCCTTGTTCTATGAAAAGGGGGGGTGGGTTGGCTACACATTTTAAAGGCTGCATTCAATTTCGGATTATACAAAGAGCTACATATAAAAGTTTTGAACTGCAGCTGCTTGTGCTAGACTCGAACACTGCTGTTGCTGTGGTATACAGACCTCTGAAGTTACAGAAAGATTTCCTAACGGAGTTTGCTGATTTTTTGGGGGGTATTGTTCCCAATTTTTAAATATTTTTAATTATCAGGGATTTTAATATCCACACATGCTGCTCCCAAAATTCTTTAGCTGAATATTTTATTAAATTAACAGAAGCCTTTGATTTAGTGCAGCTGGTTACAAGACCAACACACATAAAGTGTCACACTCTAGATCTTATATTGTCCCACAGGATCCTGTTGGGTGATACTGAGATATGCGACCACAGTTTTTCTGATCATAATCCTATTATCTTCAACATGCCACTATTACTGAATACCGTAAAACCCCGTACAATGATGATGCCGTCTCTGCAGTATTTGAGGAGCTTTCCCACAATCCTAAATTTGGATCATCAGGGCTTACCCCTAAATTGCTTTATCATTTTAACTCTGTATGCAGTACAATTTAAATAGTATCGCCCCAGTGAGGACTAAACATAAAACATCAACCCCTGAGCCATGGGTGAATAATATAACTCGGACACTGAGACAGGCATGTAGTGAGACAGGCATGTAGTGAGACAGGCATGTAGTGAGACAGGCATGTAGTGATACAGGCATGTAGTGAGACAGGCATGTAGTGAGACAGGCATGTAGTGAGACAGGTATGTAGTGAGACAGGCATGTAGTGAGACAGGCATGTAGACAGGCCAAGAGAAAATGGAAAAAGGACAAACTACAAATCTCTTATGAGATGCTCAAACACTCCCTTTTTAAATATCAGAATGCATTGAAAGTGGCTAAAACAGAGTATTTCTCTCATTTTATAGATAAGAATCATAACCCTAGAATTCTCTTCAATATTATCAATGCTGTACTAACCCCTGCTGTGCCTATCTACCCGACTGAATCAGTGGCTGTATGAGCTGTTTTGTCAGTTCTATACAGACAAAATGACATTGTGAAGCTGCTCAAACCAACGGGTTCACCATTGGACACAATTCCGGCATGGCTGTTAAAAAAACTGTTTAATGTTAATGGGTCCGACGCTCTGAAATTTTATAAATAAATGTCTTGAGCTAGGAATTGTTCTGGAGAATTTGAAACATGCCTCAGTACAACCCAGAATCAAGAGTCCTGACTTGGATTTATGTCGAATCTCCCGTTCTTAACAAACATTATAGACAAAGTAGTGTTATGCCAGCTTCAAAGTTTCTTGGCTGACTACAACATTTTTTAAATATTTCAGTCAGGTTTTAGAAAACTTCAGTCCACTGAAACGGCTTTCTTAAAAGTGCTCAATTACATCTTTTTAGCCACTGACTCTGGAGACCCTGTAGCATTGGTACTCCTGGACCTAAGCGCTGCATTTGACACGGTAGACCATAAGGTTCTGCTTTCTCATCTAGAACACATAGTAGGTACCAGAGGGTCAGCCTTACATTAGTTCCAGTTCTATCTAACAAATAGGAGTGTCTTGGTTAACATTGGTAACTATCGATTTTCTTCTGTAATGTTGAATTGTGGCTCCACACTAGCTCCTTTGTTCTTTTCTCCATATGTACTCCCTCTTGCACTATTTTTAGAAAATTTTACTTGAGTTATTTGTGTATTGTCTGCATAACAAAGATATCTGCCTCTTAAACATAAAAATAGTCTAGAACAGATGGCTGCATGCCCGGTGGATGTTAAAGCATGGATGTCTTTGAAATTTTTAAGTCTGAATGAGAGTAAAAGTGAGGTTGCAGTGTTCTCCCCCTCTGATCTACAGTACATGGTATAGCAAATATAAATCTTGATGCTATAGCAGCCTATGCAGCCACATGTGAAAAATCTGGGTGTGGTGTTAGAACCCTAAAATCTGATAGACAAGTCAACCAAGTTGTTAAATCAAGTTTTTACCAGCTACGAACTCTGGTAAAAATGGTATTTTCTTTCATTCCCAAATTTTGAAAAAGTAATACTTGGGTTTATTACCAAATGACTGGATTACTGTAATTCGCTTTACTCTGGTATTAATCAATCTTCCCTGAATCGCCTTCAGATAGTCCAGAATGCTGCTGCCAGAGCGTTGACAGGAGTACTTAAACGGGAACATACAACTCCAGTCCCTTCACTGGCTGCCGGTGTGGTACAGGATTGATTTTAAAGTTCTGCTATTTGTTTTTAGGTCGTTAAATGGGTTAGCACCATCTTACCTTTCCGACCTGCTGATAATCCATCAACCTGCAAGAGCGCTTAGGTCTGCAAACTTAGGTCTGTTAGTGGTTCCTAGATCTAGTTTTAAGATTAGAGATCGAGCATTCTCCATTGGACCTTTAGAACAGTCTGCCTACAGAAATTAGAATGGCTCCCAAATAAACATGTTTATTTAATTTGTCAAACAAATTATGAATGTTGATGTACTTTTCCTGCATGTCCCTGTCGTTTTACTCTGTAAATGTTATCGTTTTACACTGTACAGCACATTGGGGGCCGGCAGTTGTGTTTAATTGTGCTTTATAAATAAATGAGACTGACTGATTCATTGATTTGGTATTACTGTTAGCCAATTAAGATCAGGTTCGTAATGTGGGACAGAAGACAAGCTGTAGCTTGTAAATATATATATATATATATATATATATATATTAGTGAAGACAAAATAATGCTCAGGAGAAACGTACACTGATCTCTATATGCATAACATACCTTTAAATAATAAATGTGTAATCTTTATTTTTCTGTTCTGCATATGAAAGCAGCCACAGGTGATGCTGGGTATAAGGATACAGAGAAAGATGGACGCTGCACTGACAGTGGTGGCAGCAATGCAACTGTACACAACAGAGTATAAGTTAACAGGGTTATTATATGCAAAGTAGTTAGTTAAATTGATTTTGATCTTTGATTATAGTTAACTTTTCAAAATCAGAAATCAAATGCAGCAAAAGTGTAGCCTGGAAAAATCCAGACCCAAATCCGGAGGATATTTGGGTCTGGCTTCGAGTAATGAAAATGACCCAACTCGAGGGGCGGCACCAAGCATGCATTTGAAAATCTCAAGGTACGCAATTGGATAACACTACGACCAATCACCAGTGGTTTTTCGCTAAACCCCTATGGCGGAGCTAACTGGTAGATTAACTCTTGCCGTATCAGGTCGCAAAACAGCAAAAACGTCCTTTTATAAAAAAAGTATTTTTTTTTCGAGCGCCGTCTTCTGTTCCTCTTTTAGACAAAAAGCCATGTCTATCTCGTTCATTGTAGTGGCCAAAGTCGTTTTAAACAACTGGTGTTAATCCATAGCGATTTTACAATGTTTACTAATGACTTTGAGGTCGCAGCGCTGTCGTGTCGTCATCTGTTTAACACACCTCTGGCACGCCTATATCAGATACACCGATGTGATTGGTGCAGCTCGGCTACAAGGGCATAGTTAATGAGCAGAATTACTCGGTGCCAGAGTAACTTGCTGAGCAAATTCAAATTGTGCTCTCGCGAGAACTCTGGATTTCCAGGGTAGCAAAAGTGTGCAGTTAGAAAATAGGAGAAACACAAGAATATTTTAGGAAAATGTAAGCATAGCATAGTGTGGGAAAACATTATCCTGTATAGCTACAAACTGACAAACATTAACAGACCACTGCAAATAGGTTTATGTAGTTTAACTATATGATAGATATGTTTTTGGGTCAGATGAAAATGTTTGTTTTATTCCATGAACTACTGAAAACATTTCTTCCAAAATTAAATATTTAATATTTAAATATCCAAATTTATTTTTTAGAAAATGACACCTGGTCGATATAACAAAAAATATGCAGTGTTGGCAGACCTCGAATAATGAAAAAAAAAAACAAGTTCATACTGTATTCATTATTAAACAACACAATACTAATTTGTTAATTTAGGAAGTGTTCAATAATCATATTTAATTACGTTAAAATAACTTACCTGAAGTTAACCCAGAGCCGAACTTGATTTCCCTGGGGCCCTAGGCAAAATTCTGCTAAGTGGCCCTCCTATCTGACCCATGAGCCATGAAATCAATTTGCCATTGCCACACAGTCACAAATGACACCCCAGTGCTTCCACTACAATCCTCCTTCCTTTAAAACAGTATGCTTAATTTGTCGGTGTAAGAATAAGTACACCTATATGGAACAGAATTAGGTATATATGTACAATATTTATTAAATAAAATATTTTCTATAGAATAGTAAGATAAGGATGTCAACATTAGCCTATAGGCTATGGCTGCAGCTACAAATGTAGCAACTATAAAGTGCTGGAAAAAGAGAGGGGCTGTACCATGTGTTCAAACAGTAAAATAAAACCTATACAGCTGTGTGATTAGCTTTGGCTATACAATGTACAGTATACATAGGATTTCAGGACCAACAAGTTAGGTAGATTGAGACCGGCTGGCTCTAATTGGGAATTGCCTACTGCCGGTCGCTGCTCGTTTCTATTTAACTCCCGGTAGAGCAAAGGATGGCGAGAGTCATTGTATATCTGTCATTCTGAGTTGTGGTATGGTGTGGAGTTGCTTCCCAGTACTTGCATTTTATATGGACCCACTATGTTGTGTCCTCGCCACACATGCGTTTATAAGTAGTTATAAAGTATATGTATTGAGTCTGTGCGTATTGCCAGGTTCGCACATCGTGTCTGTGCCACGATATCTACATATGTTGTTCGTTCATATGAGTATCTACTGGGAGTAACCTTTCTGCTATTAAAATCAACAAACCGACTACACCTGCTGGCTGCCAGTCTCCCTCTTGTCTACATCAACCTAGCCACTTTCATGACACTGACATGGATAAACAGAAGAAAAAAAAGGAATACATACTAAATACAATATACCACACAGAACAGTCTCAGGGACAGGAAAGGGGAAATTCACAGAGGGTTATTAAAAAAGCGACTGAGAGATGTGTCCCTAGTAGTATGCCCAGCTAATCAACATTTAAAATTAAATATATAAATCAACAGTCAATTTCAATCCATTGTTTTCCATCTTGCATTAGTCCAGAGATGTAACTAAACCTTGACTGAGAGACAAGATAATAATTGTCTTGTTTTAAAATTAAAATTATATACATTTTCTGGACTGGTCCCCAGAGGTTGCTGCTTAAAACCGCAAGTTTCATTTTGTGCACACGCATATTAATGCATGTTCAAGCGCAACACGTCTATCTTTTTCCTGAGCTGCAGTTTATACACATCATTGTTCGTTGGCATTCATCAAACGTAATAAATTGTTGTATTTCACTCTCACTTTTGTCAGGCACAAAGTCACAGAACACAGCTCTAGAAGTGGCTGGCAAGCCAAGTACACAGACTAAATAAGAGATGGACTGCACAGCTGCTAGCAAGACAGGTGGACTTGAGAGTAAACTAGCTGATGTTATTTCCTGACATCAAACTTGGTGAGGGGAGAGAACAAAGATTTAGCTACCTGATTGTTGCTCCAGCACTTTTTTTTCTTTTCTCTCTTTGAGTGACCAGAAGGATAGTTTTGCTTCATCCTCTAGCTAAATAAGTTGTTACTAAATAATGACACTATGTGCAGCTCGCGAAAGAGTTGTTTCATTGTGAACAATTATTTTATTGACTCTGGAGTAGCGACTCAAATGAACGAAATGACTCTAAAGTCATTCACTGAATGACTTGAAAACATCTGACTAAAAAGTTGTCACGCTTCCTGTCCATGTTTGTTATAATAGAGGCAGGCGTGAAGGAGATGCAATACAAAGTTCTTTATTATCAATCGAACTCAGAAAACAAAATAATACTGCCACGTGGGGCTTTGTAGCTAAGACACGGACACACACCGGAACACGTAACATGAACATTGACGAACAGGGTACACATGGAAACACGAGGGCTAAATACTAATTTCCTAATTACAAACACACTTCAGCTGGGGACTAACAAACTGACGTCACAAATACCCTAACTAAAACCCATACATGAAACAGACACAAGAGGGAGCCAAAACACAACACACGAGGGAACAAGGGAGGAAACACAAGGAATAACCAAAATATACATTAGGGGTCCATAAGAAGTCACTACCCCACAGCCCTCCCTGGGCTGGATGTGACAATAGTGTTGAACTTCCCGTCACTAATACACTCGCTTTGACAGGAGGGAAAGGCGGGGACCTTGTGAGTTAAAAAACAGATTTGACTTGACTTGACATTGTATTCCATACGTGTGAAAATAGCCAGTGCCCATGCTCTAACTGTGGGCCAAACCTCAATGTTGGGGCTTTGGTCAGTCGGACCCTCCGGAAGAAGCTAGGAACTAGTTGCGTGCCTAAGCTAAGAATTAGGTGCGTGCCTGGTTATTACTCTATTTTTTTATGTGGTTGTTAGGAATACTATCAATGTTTGATGTGCCCCACTGGACTTCTGGAGGTAAAATCCAATTGTGTTGCTGTGTGTGTGTTTTTGGTTTAACAGGTCATATTAGTATCAGAAGTCCTCACAAGGATAGTGTTGAAAAGTAATTCTGTATAATCATCTAAAACAGGTTGAAGCACATTTATAACAAGATATAGAGAGAAGGCTGTGACTTTCTCTAACTCTGGGGCCTGTTGGTGACTAGATTTTGAGGCCTAAGAATGAGTCAGCACTTTCTCTCAAAGAGATGTTAGTCAAGGCCATCTTTGTTGTGCTCATGTGTTCAGAGAGAGGTGAGCTTTTAGACGGAGAACAGCTAATACCTCTTCTATATATATACAGTATCTCATAAAAGTGAGTACACCCCTCACATTTTTGTAAATATATGATTAACTTTTCATGTGACAACACTGAATAAATTACACTTTGCCACAATGTAAAGTAGTGAGTGTACAGCTTTTATAACAGTGTAAATATGCTGTCCCCTCATAATATCTCAACACACAGCCATTAAGGTCTACAGAAGTGAGTACACCCCTAAGTGAAAATGGCCAAATTGGCCCCAGTGTCAATATGTTGTGTGGTCACCATTATTTTCCAGCACTGCCTTAACCCTCTTGGTCATGGAGTTCAACAAAGCTTCTCAGGCCACTGGAGTCCTTCTACTTCTCCATGACAACATCACATTATTATCATGTTGGAATACTGCCTTGCAGCCCAGTCTCCGAAAGGGGGGGATCATTCTCTGCTTCAGTATGTCACAGTACATTTTGGCATTCATGGTTCCCTCAATGATTTGTAGATCCCCAGTGCTGGCAGCACTCATGCAGGCCCAGACATGATATTGTCATCACCATGCTTGACTGTAGGCAAGACACACTTGTCTTTGTACTCCTCACCTGGTTGCTGCCACACACGCTTGACACCATCTGAACCAAATAAGTTTATCTTGGTCTCATCAAACCACAGGACATGGGTCCAGTCATCCATGTCCTTAGTCAGCTTGTCTTCAGCAAACTTTTTTGTTTCATGCTGTGTGGCAATGCCTGTAATGGGAAACTTGTTAAAGTAGAGGGTTGCATCGCAACTTGCAAAGTTACGCCAGGGCTGGATATTTCAACAAGACAACTACTTAAAACACTGCTCAAAATCTACAATGTTCTGGAATGGCCATTCCATTCCCCAGATCTGAATATCATTGAAAATCTGTGGGGTGATATTGGGCTGTCCATGCTCGGCAACCATCAAACCTGACTAAACTGCAGATGTTTTGCAATCGGGAAGGGTCCAAAATACCTTCATCCTGAATCCAGACACTCATTACAGGCTATAGGAAGCATCTAGAGGCTGTTATTTCTGCTAAAAGAGGCTTAACTAAATATCGATGTGATATTTCTGTTGGGGTGCCCAAATCTATGCACCTGTCTATTTTCAATTTGATGCATATTGCACATTTTCTGTTCATCCAATAAACCTAATTTCACTACTGAAATATTACTCTGTCCTTCAGTTATTTGATAGATCACAATGAACTTGCTGATCCAAACACCCAATTATTTATAAATAAAAATCATGGAAATTATCAGGGGTGCCTAAACCTTTGCATACAACTGCATTTTAAAAACGTAGGGTATAAAATACCTTTACAGTTTCAAGACAGGATATCTAGCTGATCCTGTAACTAGCTAACCAACTGTTTCTATTTACCAAGGCATTAAAATGCCATAAACCAAATGCACACACCGTTGAGTGGCTGGCTGTTGAAATAGAAACATATAACAAACTAGAATAGGTGGCTTGGCTTAATACTAAAAATGTAATTCACTCCAATTACAACTGTATAGCCTATTACCTTAATGTAATGTTATGTTAGTAGTTCAGTACAGCTGTGTACTATCGTACATGTTTTATCATCTACATTGGCGATGTTCCCTCTATCTGTCTGATATGGAGTTGGCTGTCAATTGATTCGTTAATGACTACTCATGTAGTAATCTCTTCATTCAGATAAATCAGCTTTTGGCAACATTGACCATATTAATGACAATGACACTGTCAACAGGCTGTTACTTTGCTATCTATTACGCTGTCGTTGTTATATAAAAATATTTCAAGTTCAACCAGGAGCGCAAAGAACGTGAAGATGTGAGGAGGCTTGCTACCTCAGAGCAAGGGTGTAGGAAAGACATTGATATTGGGGGGGACACACCATCCATCCATCCATCTTCATCCGCTTATCCGAGATCGGGTCGCGGGGGCAGCAGCTCCAGCAGGGGACCCCAAACGTCCTTTTCCTGAGCAACATTAACCAGCTCCGACTGGGGGATCCCGAGGCGTTCCCAGGCCAGGTTGGAGATATAATCTCGCCACCTAGTCCTGGGTCTTCCCCGAGGCCTCCTCCCAG